>BGNK01001810.1:48792-127607 GCA_003297005.1 Symbiodinium sp. clade A Y106
GGGTTTCGGGGTGAGGATCCTGTGCAAGGCCAGGTGTGTGAGAACTGGTGCAGCACCGGAACTATGTTTCACGACGGCTTGCAGCAAGCGGCCGTAAGCTGCAGTTCAGTACCGCAGCTTATCCTGCAGGGACCCTGCAAATGAAGCTGCGTGCTGATGGGTCAATCAGCGGCGAATAGCGCAAGAGCCAGCAGCCTGTCACTGTTTGTAGTTGTGCTCTGCACAACATCATATTACCGACCACACTCACAAAGCCATCCTCCTCCACTGGTGGCGCAGCTTTGCAGATCCAACAACCATCGGACTGAAGATAGAAGTGCTTAAGCTTTCCGAGCACCATTTGTTTCAGCCAGGCACTCCGCCGGAGCATGTTGTTGCAGCCGCAGTTGTCCTAAGGCGCCTGCTGCAGACTCCGCCAACATCACCGACACTGGCCAGATGGCAGCCAGTGCGCGCGTGCCGCGCACGCAGAGAGAGGTTTCGCCAACAGAGTGTCGCATCTTTGCAGGTTGTTGGGCTCCAACACCTGCGGCGGGCTCGGATTGAAAACGCAGGGTGCCGGCGTGCGCTGTTTGTTTCAGCAGCCCATCCCCACCGCGCGAAAGTATGGGCGGCACAATGGATAGGGTTCATAGAAACCTCTGATCTCGAGCTGAGCATGACTGAAGGTCTGCGTGGGAAGTGCATCCCTTGAAATGTGTGCAGGACCAGCTAGGCATCACTTCCCTATGGCCGAAGATCCCCTTTACCCATCGGTGGCCGACTTAAATAAGAGCCGGGCTTGACTGNGGGCTTGACTGAGGCTCCTCAGTCGGTGCATGTCGGCGCAGTGCTCCTGAAGTGGCAGACAACACCTCAGCCCGGGACGCCGGCTCTCGCTAGATGGCTGGCATTGGCTTGGCAGCATCTGTTTGAGTAGTTGCGTTGAAATCTCGATGCCACCGTCTTGTTGTTCGACCCCTCGTTGTGCTGCGACTGCGGTTTGTTTGCATCCGATGCGCCAGCTCTAACACTTGCGCAGCCTCCCTTCGCTTGTACCGGGAGACGAGTTCTTCCGTTGGCACCCAGATGTTGCTATCTTGGCTGCTGTTTCTGCACACGGTGTTCTCGACATTCAGCTCAGGATGCTCCCGAAGTTGTTTAGACTGTACAAGTCAGAGGCAATGGTGCTTGGGCCAGTGCTGGGTTGTGTCAGTCCAGCATGTGCGCTCAATCAGCCCCCTTCTTCGTTCTGTGCACAAACGAAGCACCCGCAGCTCATCTGCCGAAGTTTTCGGCCCGGCCGTGTTCGTAGACAGTGCTCATGTCTCCGAAGGGCACAACGTTGGTGACAACCCGTGGCCACCCCGATATGTCGATGGAACNTCCCGTGCATTATGTCATGTTGCCGGATCTTTGGCTCCTGAGTTCGCATGCCTGCTCACGCTCTTGTCTACTTGCAATCAATGCCGTCGAACAATTGTAGCTTCCCTCGCATCACGTGGCAGGTGACACTTGCAAGATGCCATCCAATCCTTTGCTCCCTCCAACGCAACGCATGGCTGACGCATCTATGCACAGTTCTCGTACATGTCGGCAGATGCTGCTGAATGGGGATACGCTGTGAGTGCCATGTAGTACGGCATTTGCGAGGGGTATCCCGAGAGAGCTTGCGCAGCCTGCACCCGGTCCTTGTTCTGTGGCGCCTTTGAACTGATGAAACTGATGAGGCCCCGGTTTTGCATGCGGAAGGACAGCCGAAGTGAGTGTCAAGCGGACGTGTGAGTGGAGGAANCAGCCTGCACCCGGTCCTTGTTCTGTGGCGCCTTTGAACTGATGAAACTGATGAGGCCCCGGTTTTGCATGCGGAAGGACAGCCGAAGTGAGTGTCAAGCGGACGTGTGAGTGGAGGAAGAAGTGCGAGTTGCAGGCGTCAGCCGAGTCGCTGCGTGCCAACGCCAAAGTGCAACCCACCCCTTTGCCTTTGCGTGGCCTCAGCTGCGTTGGCACAGCTGCTCGTCCGCTTGGGTTTGCAGGAATAATCCGTGTGGAGCTCTCGCCGTCTTGTGGGCACCCTTCCGTGCATGGGCTGCTTTGCTGCAGAGCTCAAGCTGTCCTCATGAGATCTCACAGCTGCCGAGGCGGTTCGATCTGCTCGGAGCTGTGACTTGCGCTGTGCCGCTGCATCTTGTCTGCAGAGTCGTTCACGGCTTTCTCAGCAGGGTTTCGGGGTGAGGATCCTGTGCAAGGCCAGGTGTGTGAGAACTGGTGCAGCACCGGAACTATGTTTCACGACGGCTTGCAGCAAGCGGCCGTAAGCTGCAGTTCAGTACNGGGTTTCGGGGTGAGGATCCTGTGCAAGGCCAGGTGTGTGAGAACTGGTGCAGCACCGGAACTATGTTTCACGACGGCTTGCAGCAAGCGGCCGTAAGCTGCAGTTCAGTACCGCAGCTGATCCTGCAGGCACCCTGCAAATGAAGCTGCGTGCTGATGGGTCAATCAGCGGCGAATAGCGCAAGAGCCAGCAGCTTGTTTGTAGTGGTTCTCTGTACAGTTCACAAAAGAGACCCCCACCATTGGTGCTGCATCTTTTCATGTTGCCGGTCTCTGGCATGTGCGGGCAGCTCGGATCGAAGAC
This sequence comes from Symbiodinium sp. clade A Y106, assembly GCA_003297005.1. NCBI lineage: Eukaryota > Dinophyceae > Suessiales > Symbiodiniaceae > Symbiodinium > Symbiodinium sp. clade A. The sequence goes on from BGNK01001810.1 coordinate 51,410, forward strand.
GCAAGCGGGTGAGCTTTGCGTGTGTCACCTGTTGCAGTGGCCAGGCTCTCCGGGGAAGCCTGTTGTTGAAGTTGTTTCCGTCGCATTCATCCTGAAGCGGCTGATGCAGCCTCAGCCGGCGGCATCGGCTCTCGCCAGACGTCTGCAGTCGGCGCAGCAGGTTGATCACCAACTCCTGGAGTAGTTTCGTTGAAATCTCGACGCTTCCGTCTTCGCTGTCGACCAGCCTATGTGTTGCGACGAGATCCGCACCACCAGTGTTTCTCTTGTATCCGACGGGCCAGCTCTGACAGTTGTGCAGCCTCCCCTCGCCTGTCCGCGGACATGGACCGTCTCTTCAGTTTGCAACCGGATGCAGCCGTCTTGCCCACCACGCATGTCACGGTTGTTCGTTCTCTCGACGTTTTGAAGCTCAGAATGCTCCCAGAGGTGTGCACGACGCGCAGGTCAGATGCATTGTGCCTGGTGGTGTTGGTGGCGCCGCCTCCGAGCAGGTTGACACGGCAGTCCTCTTCGCTCTGCGCACAAACGAAGCTTCGAGTGAGCACCCGCAGCTCATCTGCCGAAGTTTTCGGCCCGGCCGTGTTCGTAGACAGTGCTCATGTCTCCGAAGGGCACAACGTTGGTGACAACCCGTGGCCACCCCGATATGTCGATGGAACNAGCACCCGCAGCTCATCTGCCGAAGTTTTCGGCCCGGCCGTGTTCGTAGACAGTGCTCATGTCTCCGAAGGGCACAACGTTGGTGACAACCCGTGGCCACCCCGATATGTCGATGGAACACATCTTGAGCATGTTGTTGCTATGTGAACAGGGTCATTTCGATCCAATTCCTGAGCCTCGGCAGAGCAGCGTGGTTGGTTTCTGGCCGGGTGTCCGGCACCTCAATGCAGCCCAAAGCGTGGTCGGCACAGACAGGTTCCAGCCTTCTAGCTGGCAGGATCACGCCTGCCTCGTAGCATGTTCCAGCCCGTCCCCGTTTGGACATCGATACTGAGTCTGAGTCGTCGCTGTGGACAGGCCTTTCAACGCATACTCATCCAGCGGAGGAGGTCAATTCAATCAATTCTTCTCCGCTGACTTCGGATTGACCGGCTCCCGATGTGATTGGGCTGCTGCACGAGGTTGGGTCACCCTGCTGCGGCCTGGGTCAGTTCCTGGGGAGCTTGAGCAAGAGCCATAAGAGCAAGATGCGGTAGCTACACGCTGCAGATGAAGAGCTCCATCTTCCCGCTGTACAACTCCGCTCAGCTGCGACCTCTATGAACTAGTAGCAGTCTGGCAAGCTCATCGCACGAGATTAGCGAGAGCAGTGGCTCAGGTCACTTTCGGGTTTGGGAGGCCTAACCCAGGCTGTCGCGTCCCGTGCATTATGTCATGTTGCCGGATCTTTGGCTCCTGAGTTCGCATGCCTGCTCACGCTCTTGTCTACTTGCAATCAATGCCGTCGAACAATTGTAGCTTCCCTCGCATCACGTGGNTCCCGTGCATTATGTCATGTTGCCGGATCTTTGGCTCCTGAGTTCGCATGCCTGCTCACGCTCTTGTCTACTTGCAATCAATGCCGTCGAACAATTGTAGCTTCCCTCGCATCACGTGGTGGCAGGTGACACTTGCAAGATGCCATCCAATCCTTTGCTCCCTCCAACGCAACGCATGGCTGATGCATCTAGGCAAGATGCCACGCAGTGCAAAGATCTCGTACACGTCGGCAGATGCTGATGCGTATGGACGACATGCCACCGGGACGTCCCCTGACACCGATGCTATCAGGTTGTGCCAAGACGCTTTGCTTTGATGCTGAGGTATGCGGTCGCGGTACGTCCACCGGCAGGTGGTTTGCACACTTGGTTGCAACATGCTTTCTGGGATCCCTGACGCTGCTCAGGGACTTGGTGCCAGGTTGCATGCATGCGTGACGCCGGCATGGTTGCCCGTGGCTGGAAGCACCGCGAAGGTTTCTGGTGGACTTCTCGTTGCAAAGCGGGAGCTGCTCTATGGGGCCGTTTTTTATCTGGGGTGGCCTGGTAGCGCAGATTCTCTGTGCCCCGATGAGCAGTCACTGTTGCAGGAGATAATCGTGGGGGTCGGAGGTGGCAGTGTGATGACTGCTTGCCTCCTCGGCCCCATCTGCACTCTGCAGCTTCCGAAGCTGTGCTGTGCCATTCAAATTATCGACCAGGCGCACCCAAGGAGGTGTCCATAACCAAGAGCAGCTGCTGAGAAGGACCGACGCCAGTCCAGAGACCGGCCAGGCTCAGAAGCAGCACGTTCCCTGTGCCGAACCTCCAGCACAGACAGACCACGTGCTGCGGGCGCTGCCTGTACGTTGCTTGTTGTCATTCTGAAACGAAAGATTTTCCAGCAGCTGTTGTCATGGTGAAACGAAAGTTTTCCCACCAGCAATTGCACTGCCGCCAGTGCCATGACAAGTAGCTAAATCTGCCTGCGGTGAAAGGTCGGAGCTACACCTGAGGCTACCTCCGGGCTGTCTTGGTTGTGCAAACTGGACCCCGTCAACTTGTTTGGGGTGTGAATGCCACGAGCCGAGATTGCGAGACTTTCCGGGTCGGGCGAGTTCGGCCTTTGGAGAATGGCTTTGGCTTGATGAAGACTCGGCAGTGCAGGCAGCCGAGGACCTTCAGATGGACTTTCAATCCCAGCACTCCCGACATTGGATTGAGATCTGAGTCTTCGGGTAAATGCCGTGTTAGGGGCGACAGTGTAGCAAAACCGTGTTGCTTAAGATCGACCTTTGTTTGTGCATCGTTTACAGCCCCGACCATCGTCGTGCAGAGCACCTCGCGCATCCCAATCGCTCGGGAGTTGCTGGCCTTGCCTTTCAGTTGCTTGGACACTGTCGTGCCGGTGATGCTGTTGCCAGCATGCCTGGACACCTTACGGCGCCCTTGAACTCAAATGTGTCGCAGCTCGGGGTGTCCAGGCGCGGAGGTGTCCAGTAACCCCGTTGGCTTTGCCTTGCTTGCCCAAAGTCGTCCAGCTGAGGAGGTTGACAATCGATGATATAGAGTTGCGTGACGGTCGCAGGCAGGCGCGGGGCCGTCCGCCGTGAGTTTCTGGAAAGCACAAGCCAGGCTTGCTGCGTCAAGGCAGTGCCAGTTCGATAGACTGACCATTTTCGTGACGCTTCGCCTTGACTGTACATAATTACAGATTTCAGGGCACCGGCAGGCATTTATAAAAAGTCAAAGCACCTAAGAGGACACGGCGGAGACTGGCCGCGGAGACAGGCCTGGGCTCAAAAAGTCTCCCCCTCCCAAGAGTTGAGCTCTTGGCCTCTCGCGCGAGCCCTAATGGCACACAGCTCCCCATGGCGTTCAGTTGCCTGAACACTGCGGCGCAAGTTCGTCTGTCCGCCTACCCTGCTAGTGCTTTGATCTTGAAAACTTGAGCCATGTTATCTTGGCCAAGATCTTCCAGGCTATCTGCGTCGGAAGGACACAACCATCGGAGGCCACCCATGGGAACATGCAGAAAAAGACGGCTCTGTGTAGATGCCCTTGTCGGGTGTGAGTTGAGATGTAGTGGCGACTGGCGGACCTGCACGGCCGAGCCGAAAGCCTTCACTGAAGCAGTAGCCACGCTCGCTGTCGCACTTCAGATGTGGGTCGTGGTATGAACCAGAGCGAAGCGGTTTTACATGTCCGGGTGGTTCATCAAGATAGAATGGAGGGGGACCCCCCACCGCTTCGTGCAACTAAGTGCAGGAATCAGCCGATGCGACAGAAAAGCTGATGCGGCGCTTCCATTGCCACAGCACGGCCTGCACTGCCTGTGCGGGCATCCCCATCCTCGCGGACTTTCTGCAAATGGTTTTCCGTTGCCTCGACTCTCACTCGCCGGCAGTTCTTCTTGCAGACCTGCTGGTCCTTCCTTCGAGCTCAGTGTCACGCGCGCGACCCAGTTCCAAGCGCCATGCTCACTGGAGTAGCCGCTGCTGGCTGTCTTGCCATCGGAGTGGCAGGCAGGCGGTGAGTTGCAATTTGCTGGTGGGGCATCCCGCCTGGGGCCAGCACAGCGCCAGCAAGGTCGCCCCAAGCCCAGCGGGTGTGATTTGTCTGTCTTGGGACTGCTGCGGAGAAGAGTCGGAAACTGCAGCTTCGCATCTGCACACATCAAGTCTTGTAGGGCATTGGGGTGGCTGCAGTGCAGTCAGGGCAACCCTCCGCGGAATCATAGCTCCCGGCCACGAATGCAGGATAGACTCATCCAGGCCCAGGAGAAAGGAGAGACGAGCACAAGCCAGCATTGCCGGCTGCCCTTGAGAGAACGTCTTGCTTCGCCGCTTCAAACTTGAGATCGTACTCGCGCATCATTTCCACGGGTTCTGTGCCTTGCCATTTGTTTCGCGTGGCTCTGGATTGCTTCGACCCTTCCACGCAAGCAGTTCTTTTGCCAGCCAGGCTTGACACTTTCTCGAGCTCGACCTCGTGTGTAAGTTCGGCTGTTGTGGCAGCGGAGCGTCCAGTGTGGCCACTGTGGTGCTCAAGGTCATCGAGCAGCTCGGCAGGGTAGCATCCTGTGGAACGGGGCACCGCTGGGCAGGTCATGCATGCACCACGCGACCCACACAGGGCAACAAGACAAGATGAGCACGGGTCGGCAGCAGCTCCAATTTCAGTGGCTCGGTTTGTGGGAGCCATTTTCGGCAATCAGTGCCTGCACAGCCCTTGCTCGTCGAAAGGCCCCCTCTTTGCTGCAAGGCTGCGTTCGATCGAGAGATTCCTCGTTCACTGGTGCGCGTACCTGCCAGTCCTCTGGCGTGCTTTCGCCGGCCATCAACGCTGGCAAGTGTGGCCACTCGCCAGGACTCTGGGTGCATGCCTGCCTCGCATCCAGGCACCTGCGATCGTCTGCGTGGAGTCACGCACCCTCGTGCCAGGAAAGACTGTGACACGAGTCCTGCGCGTTCCCAGCACCGTTTGCTACATCCCCCTACGTTCCGCTACCCTGTGGTGCCTGCGGCATATGGTTCGTCAGCTCACCAGCTGTCTGGTGGAATAGCCGGTAGGCGACGTCGCGTGACTCTGCCGGGAGGCCGTTACTTTGGGCAGCAGACGACTCGGCGACGTATGGCGACGTTCAATTGCCTAGCGAGTCGTCTCGTTCAGCATCGCCGATGGGACGTGACCTGATTTTTGCATGGCTGTCGGTTGGCCTAGTGCTGACATGTCGAGCAGTGTCCGCACCTGTACAAGTCTCAAGATTGTCGGCATATGTCGGCATCCAGCATACGTGGACGGCTTAAGCTGAAATCACTTGGTGAGGCCTGTGTGCACGGACTCCTTGGACAACCAGGGCACGCCCGCCTAAACTGGAGACGGTCGGTGCGAACCGCCGAGCGGCAGCTAAATCGCATACCCTCGGTCGCGATCCAGAGCACGGCTTGAGCACCCTTTATCCGATTCAATCCGATGGTCTCTTGTAGGCACATGTAGTGGTCCCAAGAACATAGTTGTTGGGCATAACAAAATGCATGTGTTGGAGCTTTACTCTCAGGCATGTTGTGGAGCCCAGGGAATGTCTGCCCGGGAATTCCCTGACTGGTGACGCCGCTGTGCAGTGCTGCTACTCGGAGCTCAAGGTCTGCTTTCGGCAGCAATCGGAATGAACGTACGAGGTCCCTGGCGGCACAAGCTTTCTCTCGATGTTGACTTGTGATGATGGATAGCATCCCCGCTACAGGACCCAATAAATATCCTCCATGACGTCCCCTACCCCTTCATGCTTGGCCTCGCCGATGTATACACCTCCAGTCGCACAGGCGAGTCCGGGCAGTAAGTCGGGATGCCACGGTGTGCAGGGGTCGCAGACGGTCAGGTTACTCATACCTGCCAACGGTTGTCCGAAATGGTTTGTTCATCGATGCAGTCGCTGCAGGCTCCTTTAGGGCTCGCCCCACTTTGTGCCTGCTTCGCCCACCGCCTGGCAATAAGAAATGCGGCAGAGTGGGGTACCTTGCTTGGCAGGCCCCCATCCTTTCCTTGATTGAGGAAACTGCTGGCAAAGCTGGCCGGAGCTGCAGTAGATTTTACACTTGCCGGAGTGTGCCAATGGCAGAAGCAGCGGCAGAGCCCTTTGGTAGAGCCCAGTGGGCAAGCTCGCATGTGGCTGCTTAGCAGCAAAGGCCGCAGGTGCCCAAAGGAGGAGCGCAGCTCTGAGCAACTTGTGCTCGTGGTAGGCAGGGGCAGAGTTGCCGCCGACGCCTCCCAGCGTTTCGGCCATGGTGAGCCCCTTCTGGATTCTGGAATTTCGGCGGTTTTTGGGGTGGAAGCACGGCATTGGCTTTTGCAGTTCTTGCTTCCCACGCCCCTGAGGCGGCTTGCATCGAGTCCTGCTCTTGCCCCTGTGAGGTACCTGCTCTTGCCCTTTCACCCCCTTTGAGGCGGCAAAAGCATCGAGCCCCTGTGAGGTGATGAGTCGCCGCTTCCGCTGAGGTTTTCGTCAAAGGGATCAGGATCCGACCGGCACACCCGTGCGGTGCGCTGGGCAGCAGTGCCAGTCGAACAGATGTGTGGTGGGATCCAGTGTGAGCGGCAGTTGCTGGTGGGCAGCCCCAGTTCGCACAGCTTGCAAATGCTGTCAGCTAGCCCAGTCGCCTGGATGCTCGTTCGCTGCAGTTTGCAGGAGTAGTCTGTGCAGCATTCCCGCTAGCTTGCGCACACCTTGCCAGAGTGGCACCCAGGGTTCTGCAGACTGGGCTGATGTTGCCTTGGGTTCCTAGGCTTGCCAGCGTTGCAGGCACTTTCCTCTGAGGAGCTTGTTTAGGCAAGGCAGGCTGGAAGTAGAGATCTGTGCAATCGTTCCTCATGTTTCTGCCTCCGTTCTGTTGGATTCCCCGCTTCTGTGCCTGCTCGTGTCAAAAGAGGCAGCCTCCGCNAAGGCAGGCTGGAAGTAGAGATCTGTGCAATCGTTCCTCATGTTTCTGCCTCCGTTCTGTTGGATTCCCCGCTTCTGTGCCTGCTCGTGTCAAAAGAGGCAGCCTCCGCCAGTGCTGTCCGTGACGGCTCCGCCTTGTGGCTGGTGGGCTACAAGCTTTGTCAGCCACCTGTCCACTGCTGCATGCTTCAGCTCGGGCGGCCCACACGATCTGTCACAGCGGCATTTCAAATTCCGAAGCGCGCTCAGACGTTTCAGTCGCCTCAGTTGAAAGCGGGGGCGGCTGCTGCGTGTTGGTTACAAGCTTGCTCACCCACCTGTCCACTGCTGCATGCTTCAGCTCGGGCGGCCCACACGATCTGTCACAGCGGCATTTCAAATTCCGAAGCGCGCTCAGACGTTTCAGTCGCCTCAGTTGAAAGCGGGGNGGCTTCCAAGGAAGATTCCTGCACCCGGTCCTGGCTCTGTCGCGCCTTTGACTTGACGAGGCTCTGGTCGACACATGAAGGCGCAGCAGAGGTGCCATTCGATCGGATGTGTCGGAGCAGGATCATTCTCGAGTTGCGGATGGCCACAGTCAAGCCGCATTGCACCTGCATCAGAATGCAGCCCACCGGTGGGCGCAGCTTAGAACGGCTGTCGGCAAACCCAGTCGCATGGCTGCTCGTCCGGTTGAGTCTTCATGTCTAGTTTGCGCAGAACTCCCGCTGCCATTCGCACGCCTTCCCAGAGCGGCAGCCTTGCTGCGATGCGCAAGCAGGCCCCTCCTGACATCTCAAGACCGGCACGGTGGTTCGATCTGCTCAGAGCGAATCTGACTGTGTGACCTGCCCTGAGACACTGCAAAGGCTGCAAAGGCTCATTTGCACTGTCGTTCACAGCTTTCTCAGCCTCATGCAGTAGCCTGTCGAGATTCCAGGTGGTGTTGATGCCAACCCGTGCAGTGCAAAGACATGCGAGATGAACTGCTGCAGGACATCGACTCGAGTTCCCATTCTTGATTTCTTCACGGCTTGGCCCAGTTCTCCCCGTCGTTTCGATTTATGCGCTTGTCTCGGCGCTTGGGATCCAACAGCAGGAAATGCTACGATGCAGTCCTGCAGCTGATTGGCGAAGGCAGGAGCCTGTTTGCAGTGTATCTATGATGGCCGCTTTCAGATCGACCACTCGAAGAATGGCGGCCCCCACCACTGGCGGTGCTTTTCGGGTTCCTTAACTCAGCACAAGCTAAACTACTCGAAGGTGAGCCGCTTTCCTGCGAGAACCTCCTGTCTCCTGTCGCTTTCCTAAAGCGGCTGCTTCGGCCGCCGGCAGCAGCGGCACTGGCTCTCGCCCGATGGCTGCCGTCGCTCTGCAACATCTGCTAGAGTTGCAAGAGTAGTTTGCTGCCCACCCTAAATTTGATTCACTCTAAAGCACTCGAGTGGGTGCGACGACATCAGAAGCAACTTTGTTTCTCTTCCATCCGAAGAGCTAGCTCCGACAGTCGCGCAGACTTCTGCTTGTCCCGCTAAAAACCGATGTTTCCTTCAGTTCGCAGCCAGATGTTGCCGTTTTGGCTGCTGCTTCTCCACCTGGCGTTCTCGATAATTGCTTGGAGCTTGGGATGCTCCCGAAGTTGTACAGACTGTACGACTGTACAAATCAGATGCATTGTGCTTGGTTGTGTCTGTGTCACTGCCTCGACGGGAGACCCCTGCTGCACTCTGCGAACAAGCGAAGCTTCAAGTGAGCAGCTGCCGGTCAGCTTCAGACGTGTTTGGCTCGTCCGGTTCCTGCCAGCAGTATTTCTAGATAGCGCACATGTATCTGTGCGATACATCGGTGACAACATCTGGCTGACAAGGCAGATCACGCCCAGAATGTCTTGTGCTGCCGCATGCAGTCTCGCAGGAGGTCATAGCATCCGAGACTACAGTCTTCACAGCAGGTTTTGGGGCACGTGTGCCCCACGCTGCGACTGCAAGCCGCCCAAGTACCAGACACAGCCGAGCTTGGCAGCTGATGCAATTACCCAAATGTCGAGTCTATGCCTAAAGCACCCGAACATACTGTGTGCATTTTTTCGGACCATTCAATGCAATGTGAATGAGGAGCCCTTGTAAACCATGTTTGCCTTAAGGCTGCTTCTGGGAAGTTAAGTGTTCTGAGGTTGCTGGCCAAGTATCGGACGGCTCGATGGCTCTCTGAACATTTTGTGATGCAAAAGCGGATGGCAGCCCGCTAGCCTGCAGAGTCAAGCACGCTGAAACAGCATCACGGTCCATTCTGAGCGTTTGCACAGCCACAAGCCGATGCGGACTGACTTTTCAGCGCTTAGTCTTTCAGCGGAGACGGTCAATTCAATCGATTCTTTTCCAATTGACCGGCATCCGGTGTGATTGGGCTGTCGCAGGTTGGGTCATCTTGCTGCGGCCTGGGTCAGTTCCTGGAGAGCTTGAACGACAAGAGCCATAAATCGACGGGAGCCATAAGAGCAAGATGGAGTTGTTGAGCTGCAGGCTGCAGAAGCCCTGCCCCATCTCCCCTTCCTACAAGTATAGCTCCACTCAGCTGCGACGTTTGTAAACTGATGGCAGTCTGGCAAGCTCATCGCACGAGACCGGGTTATCGATGTGAGCGACGGTTAGCGAAAGCAATGGCTCAAGTCACTTTCGGATGGGAGAGGCCTCTGTCAGTCACGGCATGAGTCATGTTGCCGAAGCTGAATCTGTGGCTCATGCGCGATTTCGCAGGGTTGCGCACGGTCTTGTCTCCTGCTTGCACTGCATGCAGTCAAGCATTTGTAGCTTGGGTAGTGCCAGCGGCAGGTGCAATCCAATCCCTCGTTCTCGCCCCCTTTTAGGCAAGATGCTGCACAGTGCATGGTTCTCGCGCATCTCGGAAGATGCTGAATGGAGGCTCTGCTGCTGTCAGCCCTATCTGGTACAGCATTCCACCGAGACGTCCCTGGCACAGCCATCAGGTTCTGCCACGACGCCTTGCCTTGATGCTGAGGTATGCGGTTCTGGTATGTTAGGTTTACCAGCCGAGGAGGAGCATGCGGGTTCTTGAGCTCAGTCTCCGCGTGCCAGCATTTCAGCCCACTTGGCCGCAGGAGCATGCTTTCTGGGATTTTCTCGACCCGGTCACACGTCTTTGAGGTTGCTCATGGACTTGGTGTGAGGTGCTGAACACATGTGCGATGCCGGCATGGTTGCTCTTGGCGGATTGCATGGCACAGGGCTCTCGTGGGCTTCTGGCCACCATCATTGCATCGTTGGCTGTTTCGCAGATTTTCGGTGCCCAATTAATTGAGCACGCACTGCGAGAGAAGGTCGTTCGCAAGTGGCAGCATGGTGACTGTTGCCTCGGCAAGATTGCCGCTCCATGTCCCTCGCTCTGTGGCATCCGAAGCCGTGCTGGGACTGTCGGCCAGGCGCACTCATGGGAGGGTACCTGCCGCTGAGACCACACACCGACGCCAAGCCAGAGACCGGCGAAGCTCAGACGTGTCGCACAAGTTGCTTTCCCTGTGTCTGATCTCAGCGAGCCCGGAAACATGCCTAATTTCTGTGGGCAGGCATTCTTAAATAAACTGATGGGTGCTTCTTGTGGCCGGACCAAGTCCGCCCCACCGAGCAAGTGCAGCCTGTGCTTGCACCATGACAAGTAACTAAATCTGCCTGCCGTGAACGCATGTGAAGGCTTGGAGCTGCACCTGATGTTACCTACATGCTTTGCAGACTGGACCCCGTCAACCTTGTTGGGCCGTGAGTGCCAAAAGCCGAGATTACGAGGCTTTCCGGCTCGGGCAAATTCGGCGCTTGAAGAATGGCCTTGGTCTGTGGAAGACTCGGCAGTGCAGGCAGCCCCGGACTTTCAGATGAGCTTTCAATACATCCCAGCCACTCCGGAAATCGGATTGAGATCTCCAGTCTTTGGGTAAATGCCCTGTTAAGTTCCGCAGCGTCTTGTATAAGCTCCGCTCGATGACAGGAGGTTGTTGTTTAAGATCGGCATTTGTTTGTGCAGCGAATACAGTTCCGGCCATCTTCGTGCAGCACAGCATTTCGCGCGTCCCACCCGCTTGGGAGTTGCTGGCCTTGGCTTTCAGTGGCTTGGACACTGTCGTGCCGGCAATACTGCTGCCAGCATGCCTGGACACCGTTGGGGGTCTCGGGGTGTCGAGGGGGGTCGACAGCTCACAGCGAGGTGTCCGGTCAGCCCGCTGGCTTTGCCTTCCTTGCTTGCCCAAAGTCATCCAACGGCTGATGAGGTTGACCGCCGATATATACTGTAGATTCGCGTGACAGTTGCCGTCAGGCGCAGGCAGTCTACGCCGTGCGTCTTGGGAAAGCACAGGGGCCACGCTCCATGGATTCGGTAGATCAGCCCGGCGATCTGTGTCGTGAGGACACTGCCATCGCAGACTGGCCACAGGGCTCGAGACACCGCGTCACCCTGCAAAGAACTGTTTTGGGCGTGGCGGCTTAGAGAGTTGAGTTCTTGGCCCTTGGCGGTCTGCTCGCCACTTGTTGCCCCTAAGGCTTACAGCCCATGCCGTCCTCGTACCATTCTAGCACCTTCCGCATGCTGGCATCGTAGTAGCTCGGACACTGTGGCGACCGCCTGCCTTGCTGCTTTGGGGATCTTTAGCAGAGCTTTACCCTGCGATCTGTGTCGAGAGGACACAGCCATGGGCAACTGTTCATGGGGACATGACCATGCAGCAAAAGATAGTGCTGCATGGACGCTCTTTGAGAACAAATCCACGGGCGACTTCAGAGTTGCAAGACCGAGCCCAGGCCGTTGATCACAGCAGTGGCTGAACTCGCTTCAGCGCCGTCTGTCAGTCACAGCACACGCCGTGCAATCGTGTCTCGGGTGTCATGCCTGCTGAAACAATGTGTCGCTCATGCGTGGCTTCACATGCACGCACGGGCGCTGACTCAGCTCGGGGCAGCAAGGTGGCCATTTAGACCTCGACCACATTGACGGCCTGGCAGTCCTTATTATGCTGAAGCAGGGACAGTGATGGAGCTGTGCCGTGATGTGCAACTCTGCCTTCCCAAATGTGGCGTGAGGCGCTTCAAGGCAACAGGTTCCTCGCCAGGTTCCCGGTGCCTTGTCTCGGACTTCAGGGAAGACTCGGCCTTTGCAGATGCACCTCGACTTGCGCAGTGCCGCAAGCATATGCAGCTCCTCCCCTCGAGTGCATCCGTGGTTTCGGTTACGCTTACGGGCCCCGTCAATCCCTGCGTTCTCTGCTGCATCCGTGGGCGGCTGCTGTGGCGTTCGTGGGCTTCACTCCATGCTTTGCCTGCTGTGCCGGACTTCGCCGTGACTTAATTGGCCACGTCAACGTGGGGCTCACGCAGAACGGGGCATGGAGGGCCCCTTTACACCCAAATGTGTGCGTGTCTTTCATAGCAGTGATTCTGCGGGAACACTTGCACGAAGCCCCTCGCACTTTCATCTGCCTTTCATCGAGGCCCAGGTTTCACGTATACAGTGTGCAGTTCCTAGAGGGTACCTCGCAGTCAGGGACTTGCAGGTTCTGCCTGGTCTGGAGTGTCTACAGCATCTCGAGGATTTCGAGCATGCTGCAAGGGAGGGAGCGGAGGGCAAGGGAGTTTTGCTGGCAACGAGGATTTGCGGTAGCTCGCAGCTGAGATGTGGAGAGCGGCATACATGCCCAGATGGCTCATCACTATAGAATGGAGAGGACCCGTCTTAAGTATTGCCCTAAGCGCAGAAATGCCTCAATGCTCACGTGCCAGTATGAAGCCTGTTGCAGGCTTACGCTGGCATGTGGCAGCACAACGGATGTTGCGACAGAGAAGCTGATTCAGCGCTTGCATTGCCACTGCACGGCCTGCACTGCCATCCCTGTCCTTGCACATTTGGGTACAAAATGTAACCGATGCGCGTGGTTGTTTCTGCAAAGTTGCCTCGACTCTCACTCGCCGGCAGTTCTTCTTGCAGACCTGCTGGTCATTCCTTCGAGCTCAGTGTCACGCGCGACCCAGTTCCAAGCGCCATGCCCACTGGAGTAGCGGCTGCTGGCTGTCTTGCCATCGGAGTGGCAGGCAGTCGGTGAGTTGTGGGGCATCCCGCCTGGGGCCAGGGCACACCTTGTTAAGGGCCAGCCTGCCCGCCCAAAGCCCAGCGGGTGTGATTTGTCTGTCTTGGGACTGCTGCGGAGAAGAGTCGGAAACTGCAGCTTCGCGGCATTTCTGGCTTTGGAGTGGGGGTGCCGTCGGATCAACCCTCCACGGATGTTCCTGACCGCGGCTGCCGCGGCTGCAGCTCCAGCATGTGTGCTGCCTTGTGCCAGGTGTTTTTCCAGATAGACTTGACCATTTGACCATCCAGACCCGGGAGAAAGGAGAGGCAGGCACCCAGAATATAAGAGGAAATTTTCTTTCGCCGCTTCAAAGCTTTCATCGCGCTCGCGCATCTTCTGCACGGGTTCTGGGCCTTGGAACTTGCTCCGCCTGGCTCTCGATTGCTTAGGCCCTCCCACTCAAGCAGTTCTTTTGTCGGCTTGGCTTGACACTTTCTCGAGCTCGACCTCGTGCGCAAGTGCGGTTCTTGCGGCAGCGGAGCGTCCAGTGCGGCCACCCTTTGGTGCCCAAGGTCATCGAGGCATCTCGGCAGGTTAGCATCTTGCCGACAAGAAGGGCACCGGGCAGGTCATCGACCCACATGGGGCAACACAGCATGAGCAAAGGGTGGTGCCAGAAGCAGAGGCTCGAATGGCTCGGCTTCTGGTGGCTTTCGGGGATGAGTGCCTGCACAGCCTCTGCCTCTGCTCGAAAGCCTTGGCTCCGATTGCCTCTGCAGGAATCACCGGCAGAGGTCGTGCCACTGTCTCTGAGAGCGTCCCGGCATCACGGCACCTCTCTAAGCACAAGTTGCAGCGACATTCAATGTTCAACGAGTCTTCAGAATCTTTGGCGGGACATGCCATAACCTTCTGTGTGGATGGTGATTGGCCCAGTTCTGACGAGGCGACCGGTGTAGGCACAAGCACAAGCGGTGCCTCGCATTTTCTCCGGATCGTGGGGATCTGCCATGCGTCGACGGCTTGAGCTGAAATCACTTGGTAAGCCATGTTGTAGGACAAGCATGCCTTAACTTGCGCGGACTGGTGCAAACAGCCAAGGTTCGGCTAAATCATACACCCTCCGGCTAAATCATACACCCTCCGTTGTAGTCCAGAACACACCTTGAGCACTCTTTTGCCAGTTCAATGCGATGGTCTCTTGTAGGCACATATGTACCTCCCAAAATGCGCCTCCTCGGAACGACAGCAACGGCTTGCCACATTAGTCGCTGCGCAGATAGCTTTTGCCCGGAAATTCCGTGCTTGATGACGTTGCCCTGCTTGGTGACGCCTCTGTGCAATGCTGCTGCTGAGCCCGATGCTTGCTTTCGACAGCAATCGGAACGAAGGCGCGAGGTCCGTGGCGGCACGAATCTCCTGATGTTGACCTGTGATGATGCCATGGCCGCCCAGGTACAGGACCCAATAAATGTTCATGACGTCCCCTCTGGACTGACAAGGCCTCGTGAAATCCTTTGCCTTGCCTGTGTATACACCTTCACTCGTGCAAGCGAGCCCAAGCAGTAACTCGGGAGGCAAAGGTGCGTAGGGGTTCATGTTGCTCATGCCTGCCGGCTGTTGTCCGATATGGTCTGTTCACCAACGCAGTCGCATGCTTTGTTGCTCGCCCCAGTTTGTGCCCGTTTCGCCTACTTTTACCACACAGCAATAAGAAATGGGGCTCGGCGGGGTACATTGTTTGGCAGGCCTCCATCCTCCTGGCATGACTGGACGGAGCTACAGATTTCAATACGCAGCTGAAGGCAGATCCTGTGTCTCAGAGCCGTTTCGGTCAGCACACCAGTGCTAGAGCCCAGTCGGCAAGCTCGAATTTGGAAGGTTCGCGAGGCATGCAGCAAAAGCACTGGTGTCCAAGGAGTCCTAGTGCTCATACCTCTTTGAGGTGATGGGGTGTTGGTCTGCAGGGGGAAGCGGCGCTGACAGGTGCACAGGCTGGGCAGCAGTGCCAGTCGAACAGATGTGTGGTGGGATCAAGTGTGAGTGGCAGTTGCTGGTGGGCAGCCCCAGTTTGCGCCGCTTGCAAATGCTGTCAGCTAGCCCAGTCGCCTGGATGCTCGTTCGCTGCAGTTTGCAAGAGCAGTTTGTGCAGCATTCCCAGTAGCTTGTGAACACCTTGCCAGAGTGGCACCCAGGGTTCCGTGGACCGGGCTGATGTTGCCTTGCGTTCCTAGGCTTGCCGGCGTTGCAGCAGCACGTTTCCCTTCAGTCGAAAAGGCACTTTCCTCTGAGGAGTTTGTTTAGGCAAGGCAGGCTGGAAGTAGAGATCTGTGCAATCGTTCCTCATGTTTCTGCCTCCGTTCTGTTGGATTCCCCGCTTCTGTGCCTGCTCGTGTCAAAAGAGGCAGCCTCCGCNAAGGCAGGCTGGAAGTAGAGATCTGTGCAATCGTTCCTCATGTTTCTGCCTCCGTTCTGTTGGATTCCCCGCTTCTGTGCCTGCTCGTGTCAAAAGAGGCAGCCTCCGCCAGTGCTGTCTGTGACGGCTCCGCCTTGTGGCTGGTGGGCTACAAGCTTTGTCAGCCACCTGTCCACTGCTGCATGCTTCAACTCGGGCGGCCCGCACGATCTGTCACAGCGGCATTTCAAATTCCGAAGCGTCGCCTCAGTTGAAAGCGGGGGCGGCTGCTGCGTGTTGGTTTCGGCTGGCTCGTCAGCATGCTATGGAAGAGTAGCTTGGGGCTCTCACGGCTCCATCTTGGGCTTTACCCGACTCGGGCTTGTTGTTCAAAAGGCGAAGCCTTTGCCGTGCACTGTCATCCCAAGGGCGAGTCCCGTTGCTTACAACGGCCACACGCCGATTCCTGGAGCTTCGCCGGCACCGCTTTGCTTTCCGTGCCAGCCTATTGCTCGTCCATGATGAGTTACATGAAGTTACATGGCAGGAGCCATTGCAAAAAGTCTGCTGATGTGCGAGGAGCGGAGAATGGCGGGGCCTCGGTGTCGTCGAAGCTCCGGCACGGGGCCAACGCATGGATGTGTTGCAATATCAACCGAGCAAGGCTTGTCCCGCTTGCAGACTACTGCAGGGAAGAAGCCCCAATCCTTTCCGTGAGAAGCCAGCATTCGCTGTGCACACTGCGAGCTGGAGCCACCGGGCATTGCAGCTTTTCAGGCCGACCCTTTTTCAATGAAAAGGTAAGATATGCTACGCGCCTACTTTCGAATCTCGTAGCGCAGGGCCAAACCAGCCTTTCTGCTTTCCGGTGCTGTGCGCAATGATTGCCCTTTTGGCGTCGGCGGTACGTGGTCGTGGGCTTCACAAGCTCAGCTGTGGCAGAGGCTTCCAAGGAAGATTCCTGCACCCGGTCCTGGCTCTGTCGCGCCTTTGACTTGACGAGGCTCTGGTCGACACATGAAGGCGCAGCAGAGGTGCCATTCGATCGGATGTGTCGGAGCANGGCTTCCAAGGAAGATTCCTGCACCCGGTCCTGGCTCTGTCGCGCCTTTGACTTGACGAGGCTCTGGTCGACACATGAAGGCGCAGCAGAGGTGCCATTCGATCGGATGTGTCGGAGCAAGATCATTCTCGAGTTGCGGATGGCCACAGTCAAGCCGCATTGCACCTGCATCAGAAGGCAGCCCACCGGTGGGCGCAGCTTAGAACGGCTGTCGGCAAACCCAGTCCCATGGCTGCTCGTCCGGTTGAGTCTTCATGGCTAGTTTGCTCAGAACTCCCGCTGCCATTCGCACGCCTTCCCAGAGCGGCAGCCTTGCTGCGACGCGCAACCAGGCCCCTCCGGACATCTCAAGACCGGCACGGTGGTTCGATCTGCTCAGAGCGACTCTGACTTGTGTGACCTGCCCTGAGGCACTGCAAAGACTCGTTTGCACTGTCGTTCACAGCTTTCTCAGCCTCCTGCAGTAGCCTGTCGAGATTCCAGGTAGCGTTGATGCCAATCCGTGCAGTGCGAGGAGAGGGAAAGACCCCATTCCGAATTTCTTGACGGCTCCAATCTCAACTGTCGCTTCCCTTCATGCCACAAGAACTGGAAGCAGATCGCGTCCGAAAGCAGGAGGAGTCTGTTGGTAGTCGTGCTTTGACAGCCCACACTTTCGTTTCAGCGACCAATCGAACAATAAAAACGGCCCCCAGCATCGGTGCTCGTCTGGTCTCCGGAATCTTTTCGTCATCTACAGCCAGGCTCCCCGGGCGACGCCTGTTGTTGCCGGCGCATTCGTCCTGAAGCGGCTACCACAGCCCCAGCAAGCGGCACCGGCTCTCGGCAGACGTCTGCAGTTGGCACATCAGGCTCATCATCATCTCCTGGAGTAGTTTCGTTGAAATCTCGAGGCTTGCGTTTCATCTTTCTAGCAGTCTTCGCGGCGCGACGAGATCAGCGGCACCAGTGTTTCTCTTGCATCCGACGGTCTAGCTCTATCAGTTACACAGCCTCCCTTCCCGTGTGCTTAGACAGGGACCGTCTCTTCAGTTTGCAGCCGGATGCAGCCGGATGCAGCCGTCTCAGCCGTCTTGCCCACCACATCCACCACGCTTGTCACGGTTGTTCGTTCCGCACCTTCCGCACCTGCCCCTCTCGAGCTCAGAATGCCCCGGGCGGAGGTGTACACGACCAGGTCAGATGCGTTGTGCCTGGTGTTGGTGACGCGGAAGTCTTCTTCAATCCGTGCACACGTGAAGCTTCAAGTAAGCAGCTGCCGCTCAGCTTCGGATGATGTCGTCCCAGCCTTTTTTGTCGCTCCGGTCTTCATGTCTCTGCAGGACGCAGCGTAGATAGCCTTTGGTCAATCGTCGAGTCGATATGTAATTAGATGCAACATAACTTGAGCAACTTCCGGTCGAGCCCATGCTACATGAAGAGACTGTTTTGTTCCATCACCTACATCTCGCCACGGCAGCGTGCTTGCATTGCTGGCCAGGTGTCGAGCATCCCGATGGAGCCTAAAGCGTTCGGAGGCAGCGACAGATTTCCTGCTCGCAGGATCATCACAGCTGCCTTGTAGCATGTTCCAGTCTATCCATGCTTGGGCATCGACAATTGACAATGGGTCGATATGTACGCGCCTTTCAACGCCTAGCATTTCAGCGGAGAAGGTCAATTCAATCAATTCTTCTCCAGCTGTCAGCGGATTGCCTGATTGGGTTGTCGTAAGAGGTTGGGTCACCGTGCTACGGCATGGGTCAGTTCCTAGAGAGCTTCAACGTCAAGAGCCATAAGGGCAAGATGCAGTTGTTGAGCTGCATGCAACAGAAGCTCAGTTACCTGTCCCCTTGGTATAAATCCAGTCTGCTGCGACGCCTGTAAACTGATGGCAGTCTGACAAGCTCATTGCGCGAGACCGGGTTGTCTATGTCAGCGATCGTTAGCGAGAGCAATGGCTCAAGTCACTTTCGGGTGTCTGGCCGTCACGGCATGAAGACTTGAAGCAAGCCCTGGCGTCCCTTGCGGCATGTCATTTTGCCGAGTTTGTGGCTCATGCGCGAGTTCGCAGGGTTTCGCACACTTTTGTCTCCTGCTTGCATTGAGTGATCTTGAGTGCAGTCGAACATTTGCCGCGTCGGGCGTGTCACCTGCAGGTGACGGGTAACACTTGCAAGACCATCCCTGGCTCTTTCTCCCTCTGACTAAACACATGGCTGATGCAGCTAGACAAGCCGCCATGCAGTGCACGGTTCTGGCGCATCTCGGCAGATGCTGCAGAATGGGGGCACTGCGTGACCCTGCTATGAGCGCCATGAGGCACGGCATTCCACAAGACGTGCGCAGTTGGTATCAGCTTGTGCCACGACGCCTTGCTGCCATGCCGAGGTATGTGGTAACGGGGGGGGTCTGAGTTCGTTAGGTTTAGCGGTCGAGGAGCATCCCGGTTCTTGAGCTCCGTCTTCGGCTGCAAGGATGCCCACCCACTTGGCCAGAGGAGTTTGCTTTCTCGGATTGAATCGGCCCCCCAATCACGCGTCCCTGAGGCTCACAGACGACGAAGGTTTCCGAGGCATTTTCAACCTTTGCATAGTGTGGGTTTCTGTGGGCAGGCCCTGGTGGGTCTCTGCCCTGATGAGCATGCACTGCAGGAGATGACCGTGGGGGTCGGAAGTGGCACTGTGATGATTGCTTGCCTACTCGGCAGGGGTGCCATTGCACCTCCATCACTCTGCCCCTTCGCAAGGTGTGCTAGGTCAGACTGTCGCCTAGGCACATTCAAGGTGTCGCTGGCCAAGAGCAGCTGCCGCTGAGACCACAGACTCCACGCCAAGCCAGGGACCGGTGCGTGGAAGCTTCACGCAAGTTGCTTTCCTTATGGACCTCGGCGAGCCCAGAAACGTGCCTGCTTGCTGCGGGGGCGCACATTGTAAATGAACAGATTAGTCTTTGTTGTGGCAGGACCTAGCTTGCCTCCTCAATCAATTGCACCCTCTGCCCGTGCCATGACAGGAAGGCTCTGATGGGTTGGAGCTGCACCTGATATTACCCGCAGGCGCTACTCGCAGCCTGTCAAAGTTTTTTGGCAGTGCATGCCACAAGCCGAGATCGCCAGGCTTGCCGTGTCGGGCGAGCTCGGCCCTTGGAGAATGGCTTTGGCCTGTACGAGACTCCGCAGTGACTTTCTTTGCAGCCCCGGATCTCCGGACATTGGATTGAGATTTCGAGTGTTCGGGCCAAGCCGTACTAGGTGCAACAGTGTCTTGTGCAGGCTCCGCTCCATGCCGGGACCGTGTTGTTTTAGATCGACGAGCGCTCGTGCAGCCCATACGGCCCCGGCCCTCTTCGTGAAGCACAGCACCTCGTGCAGCCCACTGGCTTGGGAGTTGCTGGCCTTGGCCTTGTGTTTCTTGGACGCTGTCGGCGGCACGTGGGGGGCCCTCGAACTCAACTGGGTCGCAGCTCGGGCTGTCGTGGGGTGTTGCGAACTCACAGCGAGGTGTCCAGTGACCCCGCTGGCTTTGCACTGCTTGCCCAGAGTCATGGTCCAACGGCTGATGAAGTTGACCACCGAGGCATCAGGCGCAGGCAGTCTGCGCCGTGAGTTTTCGGAACACACAAGGCAGGGCAAGCTTGGTCAGCGAAGGCACATGGGTTCGGTAGATCTGCCAGGCGATCTCTGTCGTGAGGACACAGCCATCGGAGATAGGCCCGGAGGACTTGGGGCATCGCATCTCCTTAAGAAGATCTTGGGCGTGGTGGGTTAGAGAGTTGAGTTCTTGGCGACGTTCTCGCGACCGGTTGCCCCAATGGCATGCAGCCTCTGCCGTCCGCATTTGCTGCCCATGGCTTTCAGCTTCATCAACACAGTGTCGCAATCCGTTTCTCTACCTTCCCGCCTTGTTAATGCTTTGCCCGGAGCTTGAGTTGACATGTGTCCCTGCTGCTTTTTGGTTTGCCCTTTGACCTGTGTCGAGACGATCCGCTGGGATATGCGGAAAAGGACAGTAAGGTATGGATGCACTGGGACACATCCTTTCGTGTAGGTCGAGTCGCTTAGGCGACGTAGAAAGTTGCAAGACCAAGCCGGAGCCGTTGGCTAAAGCGGTGGCTGAACTCGCTGTCGCTTTTCAGCGCCCTCTGTCAGTCACGGTACGCACTAGCCATGTTGCACCAGAAGGTGCACGATCTTGCATTCCGTTGTGTGGGAATGGCACTGCAAGTGGCAGGCCCTTGCGCCGTGATTCGCCAAATCGGCTCCGTAAAGCTGTAAGGCATACATGATGGTGTCAACATTTCATGATTCGAAGGGGAGTTCCTCGCCAGGTTCCCTCTGTCTTGTCTCGGACTTCAGAGAAGACTCGGCCTTTGCAGGTGCACATCGACCTACGCAGTGCCGCAAGCGTCTGCAGCTCCTCCCCTCGAGTGCATCCAGGGCTTCGGGTTACGGGCCCCGTCCATCCCTGCGTCCTGTGCTGCAGTCGTAGGCGGCTGCTGTGTAGCGTTCGTGGGCTTCACTCCATGCCTGCTGCGGCTGCGCAGGATTTCGCCGCTTGAACATCCGGATGGCGTTACCCGGCAGCGAGAAGTTGCAGGAGCTCGCGGCTGGTAGCATCGACCAGAGCGAGGTGGTTTTGCATGTCCGAGCATTTCAGGAAAGCAAAATGGAGGGAGCCTCTCCTCTTTGTGATTTAGGCTTGCTTGCTCTAACCACAGATGTGCCTCGACACTCGGCACCTGTTGCGGGCTTGCGCTCCCACGTAGTGGCACAGTCAATGTTGCGACAGAGACGCTGACGCAGCGCTGGCACTGCCGCCGCACTGCCTGCACCGCCGTCCGCATCCTCCCGCAGGGTGCAATCTGGAACCGATGCGCTTGGCTTTTTTTGCGAAGAGTTTTCCGTTGCCTCGAATCTTACTCGCCAGCAGTTCTTGCAGACTGGCTGGACGTTTCTTCCAGCTCGGTCTCACGTGTGGCCCAGTTTCAAGCGCCGTGCCCAAAGAAGTAGCTGCGCTGGTCTTGCCATGGGAGCAGGCTAGATGACTTGCAGCCGCTGTGAGAGCACCCGTTGACATGGGCAGCCGAAAGCTCAACTTGATGGGTTTGCGAGGAAATATCTGGACAGGTGCGATGGGTCTTTCTTGGGATTACTGGAGAGAAGAGTCGGACAATTGCAGCTTCGCATCTGCACACATCAAGGCCTTTCTGGCTTTGGAGTGTCTGCAGTGTCGTCAAGGCAGCCCTTCACGGAATTCCAGCTGTTCTTGAGGGCTGCAACTCCAGCATCTGTGCTGCCTTGGGATAGGCTGCCAGGCCCAGGAGAAAGGCGAGACAGAGACAACACAAGCCGCCGTCTCCGGCTAAAGTTGGGACGAAATTTTGTTTGACCAATTCAAGCTCGAGATTGCGCTCCCGCATCCCATGCATATGTTCTTTTCCTTGGAGTCTGCTTCGCGTGGCTTTCGACTGTTTCGAACCTCCGATGCTGGCAGTCTTTCTGCAGCCTGGCTTGACAGTTCCTCGAGCTCGACCTCGTGCCTAGATTTGGGGCATCCAGTGCCATTTGGCCGCCGCTTATGGTTAAATGTGCATGACATTTGCCGCCAGGCGCAGGCAGTCTACGCCGTCGGTTTCTGGAAACCACAAGGTAGGCTTGATGCACGAAGGCAATGTCGAGGTTTATGGGTTCGCTAGATCTGCCTGGCGATCTGTGTCGAGAGGACACAGCCATCGGAGACCGGCCTGGGCTTAGACATGGCAGGAGTTTGTCTCACCCTGCGAAGAGCTTTTCTGGCATGGTGGCTTGGAGAGTTGAGTTCTTGGCGGCCTTCTTGCCACCGGTTGCCTCAATGACATGCAGAAGTGATTCTTGGTGAGTGTGAGCCTGGCAGTCTATTTCAAGCCCAGTGCG
This sequence comes from Symbiodinium sp. clade A Y106, assembly GCA_003297005.1. Lineage (NCBI taxonomy): Eukaryota > Dinophyceae > Suessiales > Symbiodiniaceae > Symbiodinium > Symbiodinium sp. clade A. The sequence goes on from BGNK01001810.1 coordinate 73,710, forward strand.
TCGCTGTTCCCTTGAGACTTGCTTTCAATGCTTAGCCCTTGAGGGTCTCGAACGGTCGCTAATTCATCTAATTTCCCTGTAAAAACCCGCCTGGCGGACTCAGTCATGCAGCAAATGAGGCAAAAATTGGCAACATGCCCCCACCGTGGCACTTTGTGCGTCGCATGCCACCCGTGTCGGCCTGTCTGCGCTAACACTTCCGAGAGTTTGGGCTCACGTGCGTCCTTACTCCGAAGTTTGCCAGGCCATCTGTGTCGTGAGGACACAGCCATCGGAGACAGGCCCGGAGGACTTGGGGCACCGCATCTCCCTGCGAACATCAAGAGCCTGGTGGGTTAGAGAGTTGAGTTCTTGGCGACCTTCTCGCGACCGGTTGCCCCAATGGCATGCAGCCTCTGCCGTCCTCGTCGCTGGCATCTGCCGCCGGTTTTCAGTTGCTTGGACACTCTGTGGCGCCTTTGTTAGTCTGCCATTAGCTGCCTTGTTAACACTTTATGGAACTCCCAACCCCTGGCCCCTGATCATGTGTAAGGCCTTGGGGGTAGTGGCCCTATGACCCTCGGCCCGGCCTGTGTTGGAAGTCTCTCAGGCTACCGTAGGAGTGCAGCTGGGTCGTACAGCCAGCGTGCCTAGGGCGGACTGTGTAGTGTCGTGTGCTCCCATCCACAAGCACTGTGGGAATTCCAGGGACCCCACTTCCCCGTGCCTGTAAGAGGGTGGGCATTTATACAGAGTTTGATCTCACCTGTGTGTCTGCTCAAAGGTTTGCCAGGCGATCCGTGTAGAGAGGACGCAGCCATCACCGGCTATCCATGGAAATATGCAGAAAAAGAGACATGACTGCATGGACACCCTTTGAGAACAGTCGTAGGCGTGTAGAGCCTTTGGGGGCCTTCGCTGAAGTGACTCGCTGTCGTACAGGCACAACACATGCACTCGCCTCCCGGGCCGAGGCCCTCTTGACAGGATCTGTGCTTCGTGCAGGCGTTCACATGGGTGCAAAGGCGCTTACCCGGGCCGGGTCAGCAAGATACACAGGCAGACCACGTCCAGTGACGCCCTTGCAGTCGCGACTTGGGCGGCCCAACGTCCGCGTGCAAGTCTGGCTTCCTAAAGCCACCATGCAAGGCGGCGTGAGGGGCGTAAGGGGTTCCTCGCGATCACGAGGTCCCTGGTGCTTTGTTTCGGACTTCAGAGAGGATTCGGCCGTTGTCGTGCTTGCAGGCGCCAATCTTGCGGCCTGTCGCTTGCCAGTTTCAGGTGGCGGTCTGCGACTTGGTCCTCCACGTGTTGGCAGTCACATGTCAGCCGTCCCAGCACAAATCAGCTCCTGTCTTCTCCCAGACATGGGGCTCCGCCAGTTCTCGACTCTTCATGCTCTTGGGGTATTTTCTGATGGATGGTGCAAAGACACCGCAAAGGCACTCAAGAAAGCAGGCTTTGACCAGCCATGTGCTAAGGGGGTTCCCGGCCTGAAGGAATTTCGGGCCGGCAGCACTAGCACGAGGGCAGTGACCACGTGGTTGTTGAGTGGTCACGTGTGTGAGGCGTTGCAATCACGTGCTAACACGTGCGAATGAGTGTGCAACATGCAAGAGCTTTTACAGCCCCGTGTACAAGAGCAAGCACTGCATGCTGAACGGCCAAATCAGGGGAGAGAAAAAGCGGATGCCCCGGATTCAGAGACGGCGCAAGGCAACAAGGCAAGCTCGGAGCATTTCCCCGATGCCGAGTCCTATGAAAACAGGTTTTGCCCGAAAGGGCATTCACCCACGCTGCCGCCGCACTCTAATCAAGTAATCAAGTCCACACTGCTGAAGACCGCCCGTGCCAATTGGGACGAGTCCCCACTACCATCTCTGTCACGTTCCATCACTGCAGCTTGCTGCACCTGTCATTTCGAGCCTGTGCGCCAGAAGCTTTCTGTTCTTTCCTCAGGTTCGGTCCAGCTCCGCCTGGGCAGCAGAATCCACACTAGCATTCTCAGAAGGAGAAGGACAATCAGCGTTGCGGTTCCACGTCCGTGTCTCCTGCGAACGGTTGACAAATGACCGAAGCTCGGAGCCCACACTGCTGAAGACAGCCCTTGCCAAGTGGTACGAGTCCCGCCAACCATCTACAGCTTCCTGCGCCTGTCATTTCGAGCCTAGGCGCCAGAAGCTCTGCAAAGCTCCCAGGAGAGGGAACATCAGCGCTCTCTCAGACAAGTTCAGGGCCAGGGCTCTTCGGTGTCGGCTCCACACCCGTCACCGCAGCTTGCATCTTGCCATGTCTTCGACAGAAGGCCTCAAGTTGCCTAGCGGGTTGATCCGAAATGTAAATCCACAGCCTTGAGCCCGCCCTGCTGATATGAAAACCGAAGTCTCTGCGACTCATGCCAGCGTCATGAGCCAGGAAAGCCTTCAGCAGCCATCTGCTGACGGCACAAGGATGCTGAATGGATTGCGGCCAGTTTTTCAGCCGCGATTTGTCTTGGAAATCCATGCAGGCAGCATGAAACGCTAGTGCAAGAGTGTGGGTACAGATGACCCGCCGTAAATGTCGTCGCAGACGACACAGGCTGTCAATGACGCGCGAGATGTCAAGAAGATGGCCAGGAAGCCATAGCATTTGTGGGTTCGCTACGGATTGCGCAAGCGATTGCGCACCTGACCAGGCCTAAGACTTGGTGGTCTGCCCCAGGACGGCATCCACATCGACGAAGCGTTTGTGCAACTGCATCCAAACGCGAGCAGCCATGGTATGCCATGTGCACATGTTATGATTTATAATGTTATACATGAGCTGCATGTCTGCTTCGGGCGCGAGTTGAGGAAGTTCAACCCTGCTGCCTGGCGGTTCCTGGCGACGTTGTAAGCATATTTGGATAGACGAGGCGGAAACTGCTGTGTGCGGGACTTTGAGAAGAGAAAAGAGAGAACTGAGAAGCTGAATCTTATTGTCTCCAATGAATTCGGAGCAAAAAGATGCAGCAAGTTAATAGCTGAGTGCAGTATGAATTTATATCAATAGGGGTTTGTTTTATGAAAGGTTGTTAGTGTCTGCGCGGGGCGTGTTGTTTGAGTCTGTGGGTGCAGTGCTGGGAGTGTGGTTGCGGTGTAGTTGGGCAATATAATATTCGATATATCAAGAAACGACGGAAAGGCTTCATCGACGAAAAATTAATTGAAGGACCGGATAACCCCACATGACAACGGCTCTCGTATGAACATCAAATGACTTTAAATTACAGGAAAGTAGTTATGATATGCGTGTGTGTGTGTGTAGGTGTATGCCATGTTGTTGATGGTGCATGTGCGTGTGTGCGTGTGTGCGTGTGTGCGTGTGTGCGTGTGTGGGTGTGTGCGTGTGTGTTGTGTGTTGTGTGTGTTGTGTGTGTTGTGTGTGTTGTGTGCGTTGTGATGCGTTGTGATGCGTTGTGCGTGTGTTGTCATATGTTATTATCACAAAAACTAGTATTCTTGGGGGCTCCGCGCCTTTGGTGTTCTTATTCTCGATACTCTTCGTATTCTCTACATTCTATAGGAGTTAGTATTTTTATTATTCTTATAGTACTTTCTGTTTTGTCCTCATTCTTAGCGCTTTCTATATTGTCCGCACTCTCGGCGCTTTCAATGGTCTTAACGCTCCTCAAAGCTCTTAACGTTCTCCGCACCTTCAATCCTTCCGCGCTATCCGCGGTCGGCCCAATATGCCTCGAACGCGTCTGGAGGTCTTTAATATATGATTATTAGAAATAGGATAATACGGATTCGGACTACGAAATTTCAACGTCTATTTGACGTACGTTATTTTAATATTTCTTCAGTTATTGAAGGCAGCACTATGTCAAATAGCCTGCAAGTACCCATTACGCTCGGAGCCCCCCCATTTCTTATGAATTTTCAAGGTAATTTCAGATTTTGGTAGGAACCCGCTACTACAATTATCATTGATAGAAATAAAAGACTACGCGGGATTTATAGGCTTGATATCGTCATTTCAGATATTAAGTCGAATATTGAAATTGCTTCGGCCCGCTAAATTTGGCCCAAACATTAATTGATATACGTAGTCCAATTCTAGAATTAATCATAGTATTTTTCAATCCTATCATGACGTTGCATGCGCTATTATAATATTGAATTTTTTCGATAGGTGGGAGCCTTGGATATGCTTTGGCACTACGGGGTTTTGGGAAAGATTCACCACGCGGGGCTTAGGGGAGGATCGATAGCGGAGACGTGTAAGGAGAAATGACCGAAATAGCGTCGAAAAGATTTTCACGAAACAATAAAATATTTGAGTTGTAAAAGACGGATAGCTTCTATCGTGTGCAGCAGCAATCAATTATTGGTAATCTTTATATTTGCACACTCAGAAAACTCCTCCCCCCACCCCCTAATTTCAGTATTTGTTGTAGTACAGCGCACGTCCCCGGCCGCCTGTGTCGAACCTGGGTTGAACCTTGGTTGAACCTGGAATCAAAGCGTCTTCGTGGCTTTCTCATTATTCTACCCCAATACCAATGAGGGGATGGGGCAACCGGTCATCAGCTCTCTGCCACGGACAAAACAAGTCCGGGAATGCAGAGTGGTACACGTGCCACATGCTTCACTGCACGGGCAGTTGGACACGATCAGTCTCAATTTTGGTGGTCAGGGACTGAAGGAAATTACGAATTCCCTTCGTTCCATACGGTGAAGATATCTAAGATATTTACATTATCAATAAGTTTAACATTGGGATCGAGTGACGCGGCCAAATTCTAAAAAATTGCTTTGGAGATTGATTTCATGCTTATTTGAATTCATGGTTGCGTCGAAAGCTGCGAGTGATGAATCGCCTTCGTTCAGTTGCTTCTGGCTCGAGGGAGCTACAGGGTTGGAAAGAATTTGATGAGATTCGACAAGAAGATATATTAAGTAAGAACGATAGATTTGATGAGATATATTGATCTGATAAGAAAGGCAAATTTAATAAGAAAGATATTTTATTTATAAGAGAGAAATAACACTATTAAGAAAGATTTAATATAATAAATTCGAGAAAATAAAATTTGAAAATAACCCTATAAGTTTGAAAAGATAGATTGGATTTGCAAAGATAGCAATATTAAGGTATATATAACTAAATCGATAGGGCAGATCTAATAATTTAGATTTGATAAAATAGATTTGACTGATAAGATAGTTTTGATAGGATAGATCTAGTAGTGGTAGGGAGGCCTCATAAGATGAGTCTGAAGGCAAAAATATATTTCAAGGCAGATCTAATTGCCAAAATTCATTTATTAGGGGCAAGATAAATAAGACGGCCTTGAAAATAAGTACAGTAAGGTAGGCCTAATATTAGATATCTGAATAGCAAAACTCATTTATTAAGATAAGAGAATAAAACGGACCTAGAAATATAATAAAATAGACTTGATTAGCAAAATCTATTTAATAACGTAAGATTAATAAGACGAGCCTACAAATCTAATAAAATAGATCTTCTTCGAATCCATTTATTAAGATAAAATTAAGCAGACTGCTTTCAAGACAATCATTATCAAGCATACTAGATATGACAGATTTAATTAGCAAAATTTATTTTTTTACGGCAAAATTAATAAGACGGATCTGCAAATCTAAATAAATAGATCTACGTAGCAGAATCCACTTATTAAGGAAAGATTAAGATGGGCCTAGAAATCTAATAAGATAGAGTCGTGTGGCAGAATCCATTTATTAAGGCAAGATTCAAACGGCCCTAGAAATCTAATAAAATAGAAATATGAATCTAATAAGATAGATCTAATGATATATCATATTATCAAAAGAATTATTAAAAATGAATTGAATTCTATATAAAGAAATAGAAAGGAAAAATTGAATCTCAATCAAATTCTGAAATAATATTTCAAAAATAGTTTCCAAATTAATTTATCATATCAATTTCAAATATTTTTCTTTATTATTCTTCTTTTCCATTCATCTTTCCGACTTGCCCTTGAATCGCCGGCTAATCACGGATTTTCATATATATATATAAAGAGATTTCGGAAAATTCGAAATTTATCATATTCATGCTTTCTTATAATCACGATTTCTTCCCAATAGATATTTTCAGGCACGAAGTCAAACGTATCATTAGATCAAAGTAATTTCCTCTTCGAATAGAATCAATTTTTTCGCAAATAATAATATCCGTATATCGATCAAATAAAAAAATAGTAATCATAATAATATAAGAATAATAATATCAGAATAGTAGTAATCAAAAAGAAATCGATCAATGAATATATAAATTCATGTATCTTCTTCAAATTAATAAACAAAATTCAATTTACGTATTATTGGGGTCCGAGGGAATTGCGTTACGATTTCAAAAAGAAATCCGAAGCCTTAGGGTTATGAAAATTAGAAAGGAAGCTGCCTTGCAGAAAAGTTCGAGTGCGCAGCGGAGAGCATATTATTTGTTGAACATTTGAAGGTTCGCTTACAGGGGCTGTTGGAATTTTGAAGAGTATTTCAAAAACTGTTGGGCTGTATGTAGCAGCAGCACACAGGAGTCACACACACAAAAACCGAAACTTAAATTGCTAAGTGCAACGCAAATTATCACAAAACCGGTTGGGAGGCAGCCCCTGTTACAAAATACGGCGTATTTTATAACGCCGATCCCCAGACCCCCAAATGAAAAGCAACCGCTGCCGGATAGCCCTATATGGGGAGGAAACCGAAAAACTGCATAATTTTGTAACGCCCACCACCCAAACCCCATATCCACGGCTTTTGGCTGGAAACTCCACCAGGCAAGTCAAGGCAATCCATACTAGTTGTCGCAGCGGGGAGCCATGACAATCAAAGCGCTGCTTCCGGTGTACTGTGTCCATGAAAGCTACAACCCAACTCTGCTGCCAAGTAGAGGCACAAATCTTAAGGTGCAACCCCGAATTTTTGAAAGAATATATTTCGAATATATGAGCCTTTCATTTTTGGTCATAATCATATATTTATTCCGTTTATCTTTGAAGCAGGATCGCGGGAATGAAAGCTAAGCTGAGTTAAATGGGCTTGGACGAATATTCATATTATATTCAACGTACTCTATCGTGAAGTTGGCTTAGTATCCGGAATCTAACTAGGCCGAAAACCTCACCAAAAAGCTGCTTAACGATCCACGTTGCTTGTGCCCGGCTCCCCCCCAAAATAATTTCACCTACCGGCTGGACACACACCTAGACTACAATACTAAAGGGCAATAAACATGGTTATCATGGGGCCTCCCCTCACCCTAATTATCATTTTAAAACGCAAGTAGAGAATTGGCTAGGACCCACCGAACCCGATTTGGGTCCCACGTAGAAAAGAGCTGGGACCCACCGGGTCCCACCGAGCCCGATTTGGGTCTCACCATGGCGAAGAGCTCGGACCCATTAGGTGCCACCAAGTACGTATCGAGACACGTGCAAGGCTTGTGGTTTTGAGGGCTCGATTTTGGGTCCAGAAAATGCCGGCTTCAACCTAGGGTGCCTCCAGTTTATTTTTTGCATGCAATCAGCTTACGTGCCCTCTCTGGGGGAAGGGCAAATTCTGTAATGTAGGGCGATGTCGCAGCAAGCTACGTGCAAGCTTTTAGACTAGTCTAGCAACTAGCACGTTTGGGCAGCTGCAGGGCACTGGATTGGCCAGCAAAGCGTACGACTTCCGACTTCATTTCTGGGACAGTTTTCTGGGCAGCTTTCTTAATGCCAGCAATAGCAAGGTCGCCAGTTGACGGGCCGCGCTGCAGGCCGAATATTGGAGCCACGGAAACTCCACATTTTGGGAACCACAATGTCGGCCCCAATCATTTATCCCGAGTTCCGATTTCAGAGTCGCTCTGTGGACCCCAAAATTGGACCAATGCACATTCAGGGCACTCTATCGTGAAGCTGGCTTGGTGTCCGGAATCTGGGCCTGCAAACTGGTCCGAAAACCTCAACAAAAAGCTGCTTAACGGTCAACATTAGTTGTGCCCCCACCGCTTGCTCCTCTAAATTAGTAGCAGTCGCCGCCCGCCCCGTTAAAATAATAGTCGTCGCCGGCCTGCTCCTCTAAAGTAGTAGTAATCCTCAGCCTCTTGGTGCTGTAGAGCCAGCTAAGGGGGTCACAGGAGCAGGCTGGCAGCTACTACTACTACTACTACTACTAAGGTTCTTGGCTCTCAGCTTCGAAGTTCGGTGTGTGAAAACGATGGGCTCTGCTTTCAACAGTCTGCCCACTAGAACGCCCGGGGGCTCTCAACGGTGCACTTGCTCGCACTCAGTCTGACCCCTTTGCTCAGTGCTGTAGCATCCTTGACCGGGGCCATCACCATGCCTCTGTATGTCCTGCGGTCAGTTGCACAGCACCTTGTTGGAACTCGTTGGTCTTGTGGCTCCGCTTGACAGGTGATGCCGGATCCCGTTCAGCAGGGTATCGTTCTGGCCGGTGTGCGGCCTCACCATCCTCTTGCTATAATGCAATACCCCAGCCTTGGCACGTTGTAAGTATCAGCACGACTTCCTCGAGCAGCCCATAGTCTGGGCCCGAGCCTACTGCGGCTCTCGACTGCACAAGCTGGCTCGCAGCTTGTCCGCTGTTGCATTGCACTCCGTTGTACGTGCCAGATGGCCTCACAGCCAGGGGGTTGTGGTCTTAGTTGGTATAGGGTCATACATCACTACTCTCGCGGTATCTCAGATTGCTTTACATACCAACAAGACATGGCACAGCGCCCTGTTGTACTCACACTGCGAAGTGTCATTCCCCGTCCTGTTGCTCCTCCTCGGATCATGGCTCCCAAGCAAGACAGGTGGAGATATAAGCCTGGCCAAAGGGAGCGTCGGGAGAGATGGCAAGCCAGGGCTATGCTGGCATCGGCTGGCTCTCAGTGGCCGGGGACATCGTTCGTGTCCGAATCTGGTATGGATCCCGTTGTGATACCAGTGGACGACGAGAGGAAGAAGAATATGTTGAGGTGCTACTGGATGAGGAGCCTGGTGAGGCAACTGCTACAGTAGATGGGTCGACTGGGGAGGTCACTGACCAGCTACGTGGCCCAAGATTGAAGCCTACACCTAAGCAACGTCCGCGCCGGAGCCAGGGCGCTGAGGCCGATGGTCCTTTGGCTTCCACATCCAAGCCCAACACAGGGTTCTCGGAGTCATCTGAACCGGCGGGCCAGACAGGCAGAACATTGGAGCAGAGACCTTCGAAGAGGCTCCAGAACCGGTCGATCACCGGGCGAGTTAATGGCGCAGGTGGAGATACGCGGCCCCGGCCAGTATCCCGGGTCACCGTCGTAGAGATGCTGCTTGTCCTCGGTCTTGGCGTGTGGGGCAGATGGCTCGTGCTCTGAAGCGGCCCTGGTCCAGGAACTGGAGACTGATCTAGGTGGGATGCCATAAGGTGTGGCGAACGTGGGAGCTAGGAGCCGGAAATCAATGGGCGAGAATCCAGGACATCTGCTGCATTTGGCGGCCTATCCGAGCTGCCCATATTTGCCGTCTGATCCAGGTGCACCGTAGGGCTGACAGTGGCTTTCGAGACTCTTCCCGGGCGGGGGCAAATTACGTGCTTGGAGTGTCTTGCACCAGTTCCCCTCCTTTGCGAACTCCTCCCTCTGTGCTATTCATCTGTGTTCAGCTGCACCGAGGCACCAGATCACCGATTGGAGATTGGGTACCTGCAGGCTGCAAGGTCTTGAGCAGCACCCCCTTCGAGAGGCAGGCCTCCCTCCGTTGCCGCTGTCTTTGGCCTTCACAGGTGTGCCTAAAGCACTGGCAAGCGGCCATGACCTTGCCTGCAAGCCGCCTGCTCATAGGGTTGCCTGTTTTAGCTGCACTATGCACTCAGGGCTGGCCGCATGTCTTCCTCAAGACAGATGAAGCGAGTGCCTCCAGTCTGACCTGGTTGGCGCTATGCCTTGTCGGTCCAATTGCTTCGTATGTTGCTATCTGCCAAAGCCTGCGGGGCGTCGACGACCGGGGCAACGCTTCACCACGGTCTGCCCAGACCCCCGGGTGGATCCATTTATTAGAGACACCGCTCATCTCGGAAAATAGAGACGATTTGTTCAAGCGACTCCAAAAAATAGAGACAGGAGACAGTGTTCGTGCGACTCCAAAAAAATAGAGACAGTATTCGTGCGACTCCAAAAAATAGAGACGATGGCAATTGTTGTACAAAAAATGGAGACAATGTTCGTGCGACTCCAAAAAATAGCGTCGATGGCAATTGTTGTACGGAAAAATCCTGAAATCTTGAGCCAACAGTTAAGCAAAAGATATAATGCATTATCAATTGAGCATTATTCCAATCTTGAGCCGTTTGAGCCAGAATATATCGTATATTGCATCATCTGAGCATTATAAAAAGCTTGAACCGTTTGAGCCAGAATATATATACATATATATATCGTCTATAATAAGCCAGAAACCCCAAACACTAAAGAACCTGAATTAAGGGTTTTTGGGTTGAAGAATTTCCGGGCCTTGGCTTCGGGTTCGAAGTTTACGAGAAGGAGAGCCAGGGAGAGGGAGAAAGAAAGAGAGTTTGGGAGTGTTCGGGTTTCGGGGTTCGCGGTTATTTTTGTGGTTTCGGGCTCAAGGTTTTAGGGAGTGTTTGGGTTTCGGGGTTCGCGGTTCTTTTTGTGGTTCCGGGCTCAAGGTTTTAGGGCTTTATGGATTTTGGGCTTTAAGGGGTTTTTAGTGGTGAAGGGGAACGGTGCAACTGCGAGACGGCCTTTTGTTCAGGAGCTTCGGAGTCGAGCCCGCCTTTGTCTCGAGCAAGATAAGCCTCGAGATTCTTTTGGTGAAAAATGTTGCGTTTGAAATGAATGACATTCGACCAAGTGCGGCGATGAGCAGAACGAGCAATCTTCGCTATGATCCCGTTCAAGCTTTCATCACGATAAGTGGAGTACAACCGAGGATTCCCACGATGAAGAGCCCGCTGAATCATATGCACCAGAAGATGACACTTGGGCCTCCATACACCGCCAAATAAAGTGTGAGAAAACGTAGGTACAGCTGCAGGAGGTTCTGGCAGTGGTTTCGAGTGAACTGTCGGAATTCCAACTCCAGCACCTCGTCCATGGCACGTGCAGCCTCTGCACAAGCGGTCAAGATCGCGAACTTGCGAGCCAGATCATCCGGCTGCTTGGCGAACTCATCGGCATACTTGTGCAGCAGCCGGAGGACGAATCTAAGAAGGCCGTGCGACTCAGCTGCTTTTGCCGACAAGTTATACGTATCCTCATTTCCAATCATGCCCATTGTCAAATTCCAGACCTCGGATCCCTTCTCTCTCCACCGTTGGTCGCTAGATCTCAAGTTCTTATAGAATTGAAAGAGTTCGGCCTTGATTGCTAAAAGGGCTAGTTCTCGAAGCTCTGAAGCTTCAATGTTCACACTGCGGGGGGAAAACACACCCGAAGCAATGAAGCTATGCGTAGCCAGGCTTATGAACTGCTGCATTGGTCCGAGGTGCCAGCTGTGCAAAATATCAATTGCCCAAGTATCTTGCGTAATCCCCTCGCTACCGAAAGAGCTCCGGATAGAACCTACACCACATGCCGATTATCTGGGATCAGTGCTCACGTATAACTCTTCCGCCACAGCCGACGACAAAAAGCGATATGGACAAGCGGCCCACGTCGCAAAGTGCCTCCACGATTTCTTTAAGCACCCAGCCATTTCCATTCCTAGAAATTACTGGTACATTCCCAGATTGTTTTGACCATCCTGCTGTATGGCGCAGAATCGCAGATGTATCTCCAATCGCACCTCACCAAGCTCAATAAGCTACACTATAAAGTTCTTAGACAATTTTTAATTTCAAAAGCTCCTTTTACCACAAGGTGCTGGAGCCCTCACAGGCTGAGTGTTCCAATGAATACCTTTCTCAGCTCGCCTATGAGTACGCACCCAAGGTACTTTCACCATCCCAACATATTATTTCGTCTCGTATTTCATACCTAGGACATATCCTGAGACACGCAGATTCTCTGGAACACATATCTACTTTCCAGACGGCACACGCTTATCGCAGACTGCTCTCTGCTGCGGCGGGCAGCGCAATACTTTGGAGACTTCGAGGCAGGCAGCAGTGCTCGGGCCGCAGGACCATTTTTTGGCCACGTTCTTTTTGCACAGCGCAATGTAAGCAAACCCTAAACCCTAAAAGGAGATGCTGGTGAGCAAACCCTACACCCTGAAGGGAGATGTTGGTAACGATACTGGCACTACGCTCGTGGTCCTAGCATAGCACTACAGCAGTGGTCAAGGCAGCAGCCGCAACAGTGCCACGCAGTAGGGTAGTATACTATCGTATAGTCGCACATACCATACCATGCCATAGCATAGCCTAGCATATAGAAGATTTTATGGTCTACCTACGTCTACCTACCATATTGCATATAGTCCGCCGGATAAACATATACTATATGCGAATATTTCCTTTATGGTTTATTCTACACTATACGATACAGCATGGTAATGGTATCTATAATAAAGGAGTGGGTGGGTGGGAAACCCTAACAGGAGTGGGTGGGTGGGAAACCCTCAAACCCGTCAAACTCTAAAAGGACCCTAATCCCTAAAAGGAAACCCTCCAACCCTAAAAGGAGTGGGTGGGTGGGAAACCCTCAATCCCTAATTAGGGCAAGGAGTGGGTGGGAAACCTTGAATCCCTAAAAGGAGTGGGTGGGTGGGAAGCGGTAAGCAAACCCTAAACCCTAAAAGGAGATGTCGATAGCCACGCCCTGAACCCTAAAAGGAGATATTGGTAGCCAAACCCTAAAGAAACCCTGCAGTAGGATGTTGGAAAGCAAACCCTAAAAAGGATGAATGTTGAGATACCCAGTGGCCTTTCAGTGGCCACGGGTGACTGGAAAAGTGAGGCCGCTTGCAGATTTGTCACAGAGTGTGCGTCGAGGCAAGCAAGCACTTGTCGCCGCAGAGATTCAGGCCATGTGCGCAGGTCTGAGGACTGCAAGGGCCAGAAGCGCATGCTGCTTGGGGAGCCAGATAGTGGCTTCGGCGGTGACACCTGGTGACAAGCTTCGGCGGTGACGCCTCAGGACAAGTGTGGACAAGTGCGGGGGGCAAACCCCGGGCTATGCGCGTACTACGTACGTACGTACGTACTACTACTACTACTACTACTACTACTACTACTCCTGCTACTACTACTTCCTGCTAGGAGCAGGGGTTGTTGATGATGATGTTGTTGTTTTCTGATTAGTTAACACTGTCAGAAATCACCATTGCTGAGACTTTAAATGATAATGCGTTGTCTAGATATGATACTATCCTTGCGGGATGCTTCTTACTGCGAGCAGTTTCGGCATTGTAAGTGCACTGTGTTTAGCATNCAGAAATCACCATTGCTGAGACTTTAAATGATAATGCGTTGTCTAGATATGATACTATCCTTGCGGGATGCTTCTTACTGCGAGCAGTTTCGGCATTGTAAGTGCACTGTGTTTAGCATGATGATCATGACTGTTGTACGCCTCGATATCATCAGGACAATTCTCTGAAGATCAGCATTGTGACTATCTCGACTGTTATTGCTTTGTCGTCAGTCTTATGACTACTGAGTTGTCTACTGTTGTTGCCATCTGCTGCGTGATAGCCTACGGTTCTGGGACTCTCGTGCAAACATGAGCTGCAACAGAACGACGGTGCTCTGGCTGCAACCATCGACTGCTCTTTCGACTTTGTGTGATTTCTACACTGACGATTGTCGCACTGAGACAGCTCGGAGATGGGTCCGGTAGGCTTCAAGTTGTCACGATTGAAACTCGGATGCTAGGTACCAGTGCAGGAGTTTAAGGCTGTTTATTGAACCTGCGTGAAGGACGGAGGTGCTCAGTAAGTAGTAGGTTGCAAAGGGGATTGCACGTATCTTAGTTGGTCTGACACGAAGTTCAAGCCGATTTGTGCCTTCACTTGATGTGGTAAACCCTTGTAGAAGAAACCCCATCTCGAAAGCGACAGGGCCTACAAAACCTTGCAAGCCGCTGTTTTGCTAGTGCAAGGGACAAGAAGCACCCGGTGATGCAAAGGAAGACGAAAGGGCGAGACAGAAACACATCTTTTCTTGTTTCCGCATCTAAGGTACATGGAAGGGCCGAGGAGGAAGGGAGGCGGCACAAAGAAGAACACACAACCCAATTTTCGCACAGGGCAGCTGTGTCTGTAGCCTCTCAGGTCCGGCGGCTGGGGTCGGCGTGAGCCTTCTTTGCATAGCTTAAACAAATCGGGGGGCTTTGCCTTTCAGTATTAGAGACGAGGTAACAGGTAACAGATACGATGGCGATCTCAACTGCAGTTTAGAGGGTCGGCACTTCAGAAGCCAATGCTTGGCGAATCATTCCGGGGAGCCAAGATTTGGTATCGCTTGGCTTGGTGGAGATCCGAAGTTCGGACAGAGAAAACTCTTAACTGGATCCTTAAACCGGGTAGCATGTCTGCATATACCTGCAACTACGTCGACAAGCTTTCCCAAATACTTTCAGTACCTACAGCATTGCCGAGCACTTTACCATGGCCTGTTTCCGAGGCCTTTCAACAGGGTCTGGCCGAAGTGTTGAAGGAACCCTGAACCTCGGTCCAACTATCCCAAAAAACCTCGTAACACTCGGAAGGCCGTAGACCCGCAAGCGCTAAGCTCCCAAATGCTTTACAAGGGAGGCGAGAAGACAAAAGCTTCCTTCAGAGCAAGTCAGGTCTTAACACACCTGTGTAGAGTCTCCACTGTAGTTGGTTCCGCTGTTGGTTAATATAGGGGCCTTAACTAGTATAGGGTTTGAGTTTTGGGGTACATTAGACTGTAATTATGATCAGGAGCCCCTGTATCAACCAGATCGGCTTTTCATGGCATCTTTTCTCTCGGCAAGAGGCGGGAGGTCATTCTACTGGGGCTCAGATGTGCTGCCAAGCTGGGCTAAGTGGCGTTTGTCCCTTGGGGCGGCTGCTAGAGTTCTTTAGGGGTTTCGGGTTTAGGAGAAGAACCCACGTCCATACACTACCAGTAGTCAAGCAACTAAAGAAGCGCTTTCCCTAGGTGTGGCAGAATCTGGCTTTCATCCCCAGAAGCTAAACAGACCTCTTTCTTATGCTGTGCCCCAATCGGGCGGACCTGAAAAAGCTTATGGAGAGGAGGCCTGTGACCACCCTGGCATTACCATTCCAATTTTCACAAAGCCCTGACATTGGTTCCTGCTGGCCAACTATCTGCTTTATGCTGAGCCTTTGATCTGTAGACATGTCTGCCAGTCTCACTCGCCCATCGGCTACGAATCTGGCTAATGCTGCGCCACCACCAGCACTCATCGTCTTCGTGTTGCAAGCCCAAAGCACGGCTGAAACCAAGAGCCGGAGGCAGCACGAACGTCGCCTAGCTAAGTTGGCTTCCCGCCCTCATGGGCAACTTCGATGCAGGTATCGTGTTCAAGTTCCGAGCCATCTTGTTCAGCCGCTGCAGAAATATCACCCGTGAGCTAGCAGGAGCCTCTTCGCATACGTGGAAATCGTGTGCACTGGATTTGCCTGGAATCTCAGCAGATGACGACGATCGCGAGAACAGTATCTAGCCTGCGATATCCGGCATCTCCAGNGAGCTAGCAGGAGCCTCTTCGCATACGTGGAAATCGTGTGCACTGGATTTGCCTGGAATCTCAGCAGATGACGACGATCGCGAGAACAGTATCTAGCCTGCGATATCCGGCATCTCCAGCCCGTTGTCCCAAACAGCCAGAAGCATAAGCGAACAGCTTGTTGTCTTTTCGACTGATTTGCGGGCTCTTGCGATCTGGCTCGGCTCACTCAATCATGACCTGCGGCCAGGAATGGATTCGAACTGGGGCGGGATTACTATTCGGATGAGAGTGTTACAGAAGNGAGCTAGCAGGAGCCTCTTCGCATACGTGGAAATCGTGTGCACTGGATTTGCCTGGAATCTCAGCAGATGACGACGATCGCGAGAACAGTATCTAGCCTGCGATATCCGGCATCTCCAGATTGAAACTTCTTCAGGTGCTGAAGGTCAGGCAGCACGTTCGCTAGAGCTCGTTCACCTATGGGTGCTCAGACTTATGTAGACCATCTCGCTCACTACTAGAGTCGGAGCTTCCTTGGGAAAAAGAACCATCACTTCTGTACCTGCAGAAGAAAAGAGTTGCTGGGCGAACCGAAGCGACACTTAAGTGCTGGGTTCCCAGGCCTCTGAACTGAAACTGTTGAAAGCATCATTTGCTCCTCACTCTCTCATCTTTTGCGGCGTCTTTGTACACCTTGATATTCCGCGGCTCCAAGTCATGGGCTTGAAGATTTTCACTAACCCTGAAGCCTGCAACTGCGGGTTGATCGCCACAAAACCCCGAACCCCAAAGCTGCTGAAAGCACAAAGCTTTGTGTCCACGTTGGCCTTCAAACCCTTCCACTCCTCCCTCCCCTGAGCTTTGCCTACAGACAGAAACTCACAGAGCCTGACCGAAACCTTGCCAGAGAGAGGTCTTAACGATGCTATCCGGCTTGCATCCGTGCCTCAGAATCCTCACATCTGACCGAATTGCGAGGTAACGAAAAAACTTTCTACTGAGAACCGTGCCAGAATTCGGGTTTAAGGAGAAACTTCGCCAAGGCACAGCAACTTCCATGAGCCCCTTCAGCGGCATGGAGGACACGAAGCCTGAGGCTGCTCTCGGATCGGGGCTGAAAGTTTAAATTTAAAGGATTTAGGATCCTACCGCGAACCCTTCTTACACAGGCATGATTGGAGCTCCGATATCTTAACCCCAAACTCTGAACCTTCCGGTTCAGGGCGTTCCGACAGTGAAATCGCATCAATAGCCTTCCGAAGCTAGTAGGTGGGATTCTGACACGGCGTGCCAGAAGGTTTACAGTCCAACACGTGGCTTCCTGGAGGTCCAGGGCTAGACTGGCGTGCGCTTGCTGCAGGATATTTCAGCAAAGACCTTCCAGGCACCCATAGAACTCAATTAATTGAAACGTCGCAAGACCTGCTGTTGTGAGACGATTGACGAATGCCGTCGCTATCTCTGCTAGGTCTCGAGAACAGGAGCTACTGCTCCACAACTCGCCCAAGCGGACACAATCAAAAAGCCAAGGCTTCAGAATTACAAGCCTGAGGTGGTTGTTTTAAAGGCTCGGGCTGCGGAAGACCAAATTGCTAAGCGCCTAAATTGCTGGCAAAGCCCTTTTGCAGGCAGGCGAACGCCCTCTCACAAGGGCCCCAACACCAAAGTTACAAATGCTGCTGCTGCATCTCACCTGCGCCGCAGTACACTTGGCAGTCCTAGTGGACACCCGACCGAAACGTGCTCCTGCAGAAAGCTTGTCCATTTTCCCCTACATTCCAGCAGTTGCTAAATCCGTTGAGGGCTGTGTCGTCACTAAGTGATAGGCCCCTATGCATAGAGTTCATGCAAATCCCAGCCGCACATACCGTCCAAACGTAAAAGAACCGACTCTGCGCCCAATCGCAAAACCCTCGAACTGATCATTCGTTACGAATAGGAAAACCTACATGCTGTAGTCCGAGCTGACCACAAAGAGCCGGTGAAGGATCGATTCATGACATAAGTCAGAATGTCGACAACGACGAAGAACAGCATCCACAGCTGGTGCGAAATTTATCTCTCATAATCATGATCACAGCGACGATAAGCTTTCCCCTTAGTATCGCTTATTATCGTACTCACGTACCGTTGTGCTCATGGCTGAAACCATTTCTACCTATATCACCATTACCACAACTCACAGTGTTACAGCCACACTCTTGTTCTCAGTCTTGGCACACTTCGGTCAGCTGTCCAACAATCATGATCTTACAACTCTCTCCATCTTCGCCAGCACGTCTTATACTGCTAGTTCTCAAAAAAATCGATGTAGATTCACCGTGAATTTATTTCTGTACATCAATACATACACACCCCAAACCCCCAACTCTGGGCCCCAATAGTCTGTATTGACGGTGTTGTGCCATGGAGCCCCAACGCTCCGCAGCGGCCCATCGGCCCAGAGCAGCAGAGAGCAAAGTCACCTCGGGACACGGAAGGCGTGTGTACGTTTTTGGGAATCTGCTTTTTTTGGAGAGGTCGCGGCTTTTTTAGGGTGTTGATGTCAGTCGCCGGTCCGGAGTCCGGGGATGCTCTGCCGGTCGGGTGACAAGATGTACATCAGCGATAAGGAAGCTGCACAAGAATGTCGTAGCCAAGCCGAACCATCCGTACACCAGCGGAAGAACAAGGTAAGGGCGCAGATGGCCCAACCTGCCCAGCCTTCCCAAACAGACTGGCCCGGTGCAACAACCTATATACTGCTTTCCGGACCATGTCCGCTGGTCCAACACGAGCTGCTCTGGAGTGGCGAAAGATGCATTGTGCTGTGGACCATTCGGGAAAAGCTGCTACTACCACTACCACTACCACTGCTACTACTGCTACTGCTGCTGCTACTGCTGCTGCTGCTGCTACTTCTACTGGTTTCTTTGGACCCAAGTGGCGAGAAGCGTGGCTTCTGTTGCTTTTCGGCGGTGGAGGAAGAAGAAGACGGCGGAGGCAATGAGCCCACAAACCGAGACCCTGAAATTCGCAAGCTTGGAAGGGGTAGGGGTTAGGGTGTAGGGTTTAGGGTGAGGGTTCTGGTTTGGGGCTTCGGGTTTAGGAATTGAAGTTACGTCGAGCTTTAGCTGAGCCTACAAACAGGCGCTCGACAGCTGCTGGATGAACCAGGAGCCAGGCTCAAATCCAGCCGAAGCATTCGATGTTTCGGGCTTCATCAAGCGAGGCAGAAGGCAGCTCCCGTGAAAAAAACATTCTCATGTGGTGGAGGGAAAGTTGTTTCACAAGGCATGGGCTTTTCATTCTCCTCCTCAAGCACCACATATCTGTAGTGATCGTTTGTAAACCACGAACTCAGCACTTCGACCCCGCCGTCCTTCAGACCCTATCACAAGCCGCCAAAACCCCTCGGGCCGCCTGCCCGCTGCACCCTGCACCGTGCCTCAGCCAAGGGCTCTCGTTATCGCAAAGCTTGCCCTGAAGTATTTGCTTTTCCGTGGGAGTTCTTCAAGCTGTCTTCTCTGCTTTGACATGGCGAAACAGGCATTGACAGTGCTTTGTGTGTCCGATGGAATGGCTTACGTGTTCTTCAACCTTGCCTGCGTCGAGAATATTTAAAAACGGTGCATCTGTATGGCAATCTGGACAGTCTTTTAACCGGATGTCGCAACTGATCCAATGGTTTTTTCAACAGGCTGAGCAATGGATGGAACATGTTTCGGATCTCAATGGTTTAGAACTCACGGAAAACACATTTCGGAGGTCATGCTCCCGATAAGGGGCCGAAGATCTCCATACTTATTGTTTCCCCGCTTCTTGCCCTCTGACGAACCCTAAACCCTTAACCTTCGGACTTAGGGAACGGCCGTTGCTTTGGGGAAGAGACTGGGAGCCTTGCAGTCGGTCAAGTGACTCAGGAGGCAGAGAACATCCTGCCATAAAGCCTGCCTGTTTCGTTGATGTAACATAGAAAATAGTGCTAAATAGTACAGGTAATTATTACAAAGCCCCTATATTATGTTGATGTCATTACTTGCCCCTCATTACTGTGGATCCTTACGTTCCTCTTCACCTCCAAAAAGGGCCCGAAGCCCGAGCTAAACCAGCTGCCAAGCCGCCAAAGGCGCGCATGACGCGTCGACAGCGCGGGCCTTGACTCGGACGGCCATGTTTCTTTGGAAGTTGCATGGAAGGTTTCTGGTGACAGAGGAAGTTGCCAAAGTTGCAAAAATGGAGTATGCATTCCATCCTCTGCACACAAGGTAGAACACTATACTATATAAACGAATTCTGAAAGAGTTCTGCTTGTGTTCGCTCAAAGGACGTGACATCTGACATCGGCGACCCAACATGCTGGGCTGCAAAGCAGATGCCCTTCCGAGGGACATGTGTGCACCTGTTCAAGCATAGTATAGGGGCCTTAAGAATTAGAATAGGGTGTTGGGGCCCATTATACTATAACCATAATGAGGAGCCCCCCAAAATAGTATAGGTAATTCTTAAAGCCCCTATATGAAAGGTGCCTCGATGTCCTGAGCCTCGCACAGTGCTTCGAATGTCTTTGCCACCGGTCAAAGACCATCGAATCCGTGGCCGGAAGCGTCCTTTGAGAATCCGCTCTCCCTGTTGGAAGCTTCGGCTGGAACAGAAATCCCAACCTCACATTGCTTCACGGGGACGGCTCCGGCGGTCAGGGTTTAAGAAGAAAAGGGTTTTTTGTTGAAGCCCCTGGATACCTTGCATGCTGTCATGAACTTCCCGGCCTTATGTACTCGTAAACAAAACTGTCAGACCCCAGCCGTAAGACCGGCAGACCCCTTTGCTCCTGGAGGACCTGGGAAAGTAGGGCCCTCCATTGGCAAACTCGTAGAACCATCTCCTGAGTGTGGAGAAGCTTCTCTAACTTCTCTAAGACCGAAGGTTACGGCTTAAGCGGATCAAGAGGTTGACGGAAATACCCGCCAATATTCGTCGAACTCCTTGTCGATGGTCTCTGTCCTACCCTACCTCCGTGCGTGCTGTGCTTCTTACATTCCCAAACCACGTACCCGTTCGGCGCTTTCGCGGATTCATTCTCAACATGCTTCGATAGCTTTGCCAAGGCTCCGAAACACCTCGACGCCCTTGTCAGCCAGGGTGCCTTAGGAGTTCTGTGATCATCAGGCATCTCATCACAGGGGTTGCGGAGGTAACGTTGGCAAACAGAATCTACTTTTCGAAGCAGTGGAGACACCTCGCATGTCATCCCCATGCAGTTGCCGGAGGCCCTGCCCTTGATGACATCGGCATCCAACATGATACCGCAAACCTAAACCCGACAACCCTAAACCCTAAGGATGCAAGCCTTTCGAGCCTAGAAACCCTGCCTTTTTCTTGACTACAGTCAGCGTCATGATACAAAAGAGCCCGGAAAAGGTAGGCTTTCTTGAAGGGCTAAGGTAAACGATGGTAAACTCCACAATTCTACAAGCTCTCAAACCCTCGAGCCCTCCACTTTTGGGGATCTTCCTGCGTCCACATGGCCGAGCACATATTGCTCTCCCCAGGCATAGTTGGCACTCTCCTGAAGCGCCCGCTCCTGCAGAGCTCGGCAGATCCCACCGGACCAGCCCGCTGCAACCGGAACAAACCCGGATCGTGTGCTTGAAAAATGGGAGTTTCCGAAAATAGGGGACCCTAATATAGTACCCTAAATAGTAGAATCCTTATTATAAGGACCCCAAAACAAGGTACCCCTAATTGCCGGAAGCTCCCAAATCGGGCCGGAGACTGGCACAGACCAGCCAAAAACGCATCTCCTGTCCGCACATGGCCATCAAGTCTTGCTCTTGGAAGCGGTAGCCTGAAGAGAGCAGATATGACTTCGGGATATCCCTTTAAACTCATGAGGGCCAGAGTCGATACTGTTCTCAGAGCACAGTAAGCTGTCCGTTGGCTCTGGGTCCCATGCTTCACCCGTGAGGTCTACATGCAAGGACACAGCGATCTGGTGCGGACAGGATGCCGAAGATCTTGTTGAAGAAAAGCCTTATTAAAGGGAGCAAAAGACCAGGTCTCCAGTCTCACTGAGGCTTACCCGGGAACCCAGTGCAGCTTTACAATTTTGAGACTAGGGCTATGAACTATGAAAATTTTCTGTGTTTTGTGCGTTTTTTGCCGGTTATAGTGGAAGTTCCCCATCTAGGAATCGACGAAGTGTCGCAGGGCTGCCTGGTTCAATTCTAAAAGCGGTGCGTTCCATTGTCGGCTTCCTCATCCTAGGAATTGATTCTTTACCTACCCAGGATCTCAACGTACTGGCCGATTTCAAACATTTACAAGCCATGTCCGAGTTTCGAGGGCATTTCAACAACCATAGCATCTTTGAGCATCAGAGGCAGTGGGATTAGACGAGCTTGCACGAAAAGGAACATTAATCGAAGGGCTAGCAAAATAGAGACTGCAGTGGCGCGGCCTGGCTGATAAGAAGGACGACAACTACTGCAAGACTACTACAAGCAAGACCACCATCAATCAGAATCACCATCATCACGGTCATCGTCTAGCAGCACCGAAGGAACTCGACGGCCTACACGAGTGCTTGGAGCCCGCAGAAAAACTTCCAATGCAATTCTTAGAGAATCCCAAGCCTCAGTCCAAGCCGGAGGACACGTGGAGCACATCTTCCATGATCGTCGGCAGCCGCCTCCGGTCCGAGCTGTTCTCCGAGAGAGGAACGTAAGAGAAGCATGGACCAATACGCGTTACGTCCACAGTTTCCGCAGTGCTCGAAGACTTGCACTGAAATAGTTGCTGAAGACGTGTGCGAGCAGCTGGGAACTTAGGGCTCAATACTAGTGGATTCCGATGCTGCTCTGGACAGCCTGACAGCACTTCACCTTCTGGGCCTGCGCCGTTCACCGGCACCAAGGTTCACGATGTAGCGAGTCTCATGTGGGCCACAAGGCACGAAGTAGAGCTGGTTCGTCCTCAGGCCGGGTGGGCTGACCCCACCAGAGTGTAGGGCTTTCGGTTTTATGGCATTCCGACTGTTTAAGCCTTCTATGTACATTTTTTCTCCACCCCAAATGCCAAAGTCGCACTCGAGACCCCCGAGTAGCGTCACCGAGCGTCTCCACTCGCCCATCCGCGTATTTGTAGACGGTGGTATTGGAACACGGTGGCACGAACCTCTCAAAGCAAGCACCAGCTTTGAACTTGAGATTTGAGAGAAATGTGGCAAGAGCACACACAATCGTGATGATGATGACAACGATGGCGGTGGTGGCAGCAGTGGTGGTGATGTTGAGGATGGCGGTGACCGTCGTCTGATGCTGCTCCACACTAGCTCCGATAACCATAAGTTCCAGCCCTCGTGCCCCGAAAACTTTTCGGATGAGCCAACCTGAATGCCTGAGGCTTAATTAGCAGACTTCTGGTAGCCAGACGTTTGGCAAAGGAACTGTCTCGTTGCAGCGATGCCTTCCGTGGACTCGTCATAACCTCGACACACTTCGGGCCAGTTCGAGGTGCTGTTGTTCAGCTCAGGGTTACGGGGTTAGTCGCTCACCACTGAATAGTTCACGTATCGCATAGAAAGACCCTGTCCGGGCACCTCTTGCGGGGCAGTTTTGCGAGGCCAGGATGCTAACACTTACCTAAAACACCAGAGGTAGGCTTCTTTAGCCTCTGAAAGCACGAGTGGCCGTTGTGTTGCAGCACGAAGCCACGCTTGCCGGAAATGACATCGTCCCGCAAGACGAACTTCGTTATAGCCCGTGCCTGTCACGCCGGAGAAGACTCGAGGGTTCCGGCAACCCAAGATCATGTCGCGTGGAGCTTGCAAACAAGCAAAGCGAAAAAGCGACACGTCAGCATTTGCAGCGCTGCTTGGGCACTGGAATCAGTTCCTTCTACCCAATGCCACCCGCCGGTGCAGGCTGGCAAGTATGCCCCTCACAAAGTGTGCTATGCTCTCAAGCCTTCTGGAGCTACCTGGGAGGGGGGGGAACAAACAGCGAACTCTCACAGCTTCATACTAGCTCTCATCGTGCTGCCGTGCAGCCCGCTCAGCGGCATACTTGACAATGCCGTTGTGAAGGAAGGGCGCATGGGAGGGGTCGAACGTGTTTTCCACAGACACCTGCTTCCGGCTTGCATGCTATTGAACAGCTATTCCTTGGCCTATTCCTGCTGTACTGTTTGTTGAAGTTCTAGATTCTGGGTACAGGGCTTTGACTTCCGCTGGTTTGTCGAGGTGTGTTGGGGCCGGGATCCATGCTTGCCCCTACCCAGTACGCGGGGTACGCTGAGTCGCCTCAGCATGTGATGCCCAGTCGTCCCGGTAAAATATGCAGCCCGATTAGGCAGATTTCGAGGCATGTGCTGTTCCCGAATTGCGACAAGCGAGTCGGTGGTCTTTCGTGCTTAGAATGCAAGTTTCTTGAAGCTCGGTGTGTCCTGATTGGCAAACATGCAGGATCATTGCCTTCACCGCGGTTGGCACCAAGTAACAACACCGAAACTCAAAAACCCCCAAAACCCGGGGCCCTGAACACAGCTCTCGCCCAAGGAGCTGGTTCAAGACTGGAACAACACAACTGGGCGCTTGTTTTACGCATGGCATTGCGAAGGCTGTATATTAGTCCCGAACCTTTGCTGAAAACTCCCATCTCATGGTCGTAGGCACTCAAGACTTCTGGCAGAGGAGCAATGCCGTGCAACAAAGACTAAGGGAATAACGACAAGGGCGACAATAAGCCCCTTCAGTTCTTGGAAGCCTGATGTAGGAATTAAATGCCCGCAGCCGTCGACAAGCACCTGGTAGCCAACTGGTGCAACCGTCATGATCCACTCCTCAGGCTGGGAGTTCTTTGACGTTCTACTGAAGCAGAGGTTTCAATCTGGAAGGGGACCTTCCTTGGAAGCCGGAGAGTGCAAAAGCCTGAAACCCTAAAATACACCCTTTCGAAGCGTAGGATTCCGGGTGCTAAGGAGTCCTCATTACGCCATCGCACGAGCTGCTCAGCTCTAAGAGTGCTCCAAGAGTCAGCGCCGTCCATTTCGGGGGTGACGCAAGGCGCAGACCTCAGACAAGACTCATGTCAAGTTCATCCAACTCCAGTGGCATACAATGACAAAGATCCGAGGTCGGAAAGCACATCAAGCCGCACCGAAACTGTCAGAACACGTGTCCTCACTACCTGGCTGCACAGAAACTCTTTCTGGCTCACACACCCGTGCTCAGTGCCTAGCAGATTCTAACCCCGTATCCAGTAAAAATGGCTTTGAAGCTGTGCCGGGACACTTCTTGGCATGCGTGGTGGCGTCTTGTCCGGCGAACGGGAAGATCCACACTAAGCCCTGCATCAGCACTGAACCCTAAACCCTGGCACTTGTCCAGGAATATAATTACGTAGGGGTTTGTATGGTCAGGATATGTCAAGGTCCTAATAGTTTCAGTGAGGTCTGCAATATAGGCGCCCCCATTTTCTCCACAAGGAGCATGAGCCGTGCCAGTATATGGGGTGGGGGGGGCATTCGTGCAGTGGTCCTGAATTTTGAGGGTAGATGGGGGAAGGCGATGGAGGAAAGAATTTTGGCTGGTCGCACTCCGTTTGGTCGTAGTGATCGTGGTCATCGTAGTCGTCATGGTGCTGTACCACTGTTTGGTCTACACCGTTAGCATGATTTGACCTAACCTCCCTTCATCCTTCGTGGTTTCTAAAAGTTCCCAAAAAAGTTCCAGGTAAAACATCCGAAGCCCCTTCTTACACGTAAAGCCACAAATTCGTTACACCAAAGCTGGGGTTGGCTCTTTACAAGCCCTCCTCCAATTAAACTACGGAGCTTACCTCCTAATCTATCCTACAACTTGAGTTGAAGGAAAGGAGTAATTACGCCGCGACCCACCCGAAATCTTTCAATAGCAATCGCTGTCACACGCAGCTCGACATCCTGCAATAGAGTTTGTAGCGTTTCAGGTGCAATTTACCCCGGTACGTTCGAGTCTCGTGCAGCCTCAGAACCCCTTGACAACGCACCTTCCTACAAACATCATCTCCCACCCCAGAAACCATTTCCGACGAACCCTCCAACAGGAAACTAAGCCCTGAAACCCTAAACTGAAAACTTAGCCCTGAACCCCAAAACGCAAACTCGTTAAGACGGTCAGACTGTTTCCAAAACCTAAACCCTGAAGCCCTTAAACCCTGAAAGCTCTCAACCCGATCCTGCTTCACCTGCACCGGGAAGGTGGTCAGGCCTCGAAGTCTCTCGACAACTGATGCACGCGGCTCACGGAGGCTTGTGAGCATATCTCTATATCTCATGTAAGTGTAGACACACGCACACACACGGCAACCTAGGTCGCTGGCAGCAACTGGGACATATACGGAGCAGGCTTTTAGGTTAAGGTTCCTCCAGCTTTCACACCCTTCCTCACATCCACTGGAAAGTGCAACTTGGTTGCAGCTACGCGCCAGGCCGCTTATCCGCGCCTCCTCTCTGGCTTTCGGGATGCTTCGCCCAGAGATCTCGCTTCTGGAGTTGAAAGTTGAAGCTCTGCGGGATGTAAGGGGTTTTCGGGTCTACAAGCTTTACAAAGACAGCACTGGAGAAGGGTTACTAAAATGGCCCACAAAAACCTAGACCTTATACCCTAAATCCTAAATGATCCTGATTAGACGAACCAACACGTCTCTCAACTTCCGGAAGCATGCAACTGCCAGGCAATATCCCAAGCTAGGACACCGCAGCAACCTACATCCTCCCCCAAGCCGTCAAGGCGCTTCAAAACCTACTAGCCCTATAGGGCCCTATAGCCTAAGCCCTATAAACCATACACGCCGGATCTCGTGGATCGGCCTCTGCTTCGTTTCTGGCCTGCGGTACGCAGACGCAGCTGCCGGCCTTGAGAAAAAGGACGCGGCTTTGGAGGACCATGAGAGGCTTTGGATCCTGTTCATCATTGAAGTAATTTGAAGTACCGGCAACACATAGACGCTTGCATCCTGTTGTGCTGTGGCAAAAATCGCCGATGTTGCACTCGTCCAAGCGACTCCATTGAAAGACCAGCCATGGTATCGGCAGCGCAGCTCCCCGGAGTCTAGAACCTCGACAGGTTGGAGGGTTTAGGGGATGTTTAGGGGCTTACAGCAGACGAATTTGGACGAGCCATGCCGTAGAGCAGGGGCAGCTCCTGACATGACCCGAGCCGAGCCGAGCAGTCTGCAAGATAGGGGCCTTGGGAGTTCGAGTAGGGTCTGTGGAGTCCAGTCTGCCAATAATAACAAGAACCAGAACAACAAAACAAGTACTAATAACAATGGTAATAACGATGGCAATAACAAAACAAAAAAAACACAACAACAGCAACATTAACCTGTTTTCGTAGTATGGTCTTCCAGGGGATACCATCTGTAAGAATTCCGACAACTACGTTACCATGAAAAGGCCTCCAGAAGCGACTAATGTAGGGGCCTAAATAATTAGAATAGGGCTTGCTCCTTTGTAGTAGGGTTTTCATAAGGAGCCCTAAGGAATAATAGAGGTACTCATTCAGGCTTCCACAGTGTTGGGCCGGCACCCGGCCTCGCCAATGGACAGCGGGGCCATCCGGTGGGGGCAGCTGTCGAGAGCTGCGTGCCAGATATTCTCCGCTACGTCGGAGCACCAAACCTCAGCAAGATGTTGTACGACTAGCTCTATGGTCAAGAGCAGAGGTTTAGGGGTCTAAGGGCCTAGTGGTGTTTTAGCCCTTTAGAGCTTTAGGCTTTAGGGTTTTAGCATGCGGGGGGTGCAAATAAGGGTAGACCGCAGACTAAAAGTCAAGCGGCCGCCATTCGCTTTCCCAGCAACTTGACGGGGTTGGGCCTGAGTTTGAGAAGCACCCACTTCCAGCTGTAGGTGCTTTGAAGGCAATTGTGACAAAGAGAGGTCGGGTAATTCGAGTCATGGTCGAGGCGCACGCTTACTGTCGTGCTTCTTCTCTCGGGACTACCGAGGACATGTTACAACTCACAAGAAATTCTGGAATGCATCACTGCAGCACACTGTGCTTTCTCAAAGACAACATGCCGGTGCTCTCCATGAAACAACTCATGCTCCCGAACCCCAAGGCCGAGATCCCAACTTGTCCGTGTGCAGGTAGTCCAGAGGTGCGATGGGATACCAAGCGCGGTTCCAGTCGAAGTACTCCTTCGCCTATAGCATAGCATAGTATATAGAGTATCGTACGTACAGTATAGCTTAGTTCGAAGGCAACTTCCTGCGCTCACAGCTTGATTTTCAAGGGTTGTCTCTGAGGCTGCAGGGGTCTCGGGTGTGGTTCAGTTTTGCTGTGAGTGTAAGATTAAGCGACCGAAGTTGCAGTCTGAGGGATGCTGCATGGTGTCACTCACGCTTCTGAGCAAACCACAACTGAGTCTCAACATGAACTTATCACGATTCCGGCAGGGAACGGGGCTAGCAACCCGTCAACAGGACATCCCTGTCCCTCCCAATATTCAGCGTGCTTTTCCAACAGATTCGCTTTCCTGTTTTCTGCACAACGCTGGGTAAGCCACATTATGGGACGTTTGGTATGTGCCTTACTATGGGTAATTACTTCCTCCAATCCCGAGAAACCCATAGAACGCAAAAAGGACCATGCCATAACGGTGCAGAACCTCAAGCTTTGTCTGCCTGCTGCTTCATCTCCTTGGTGACACCCTCTTCTTCGTCTTTTTCCTTTCGCTTCCTCGGAGTAGGCAGACTCATGATCTGCAAACAGACCCTTGAAACCGTTGCAGGCCTTCTGGCGTTGAGATGCAACATTGAGTTCTTCTGCGCTCTACGAATATCGTTTTCACATCGCCATCACCAGCAATGCTTTTGCTTGCGGCAAACTGCACATGGCTTCGAAAGGTAGCTCAACTTAGAAGCGCAAAGCCCCAATGCTACTGTTTGCTCCATTCATGCCGATGCTCCTCCCCGTCTTCAGGAACCATCGCCGTCATCGTCGTCATTACCCGTCGTATCACTACGATTGGAGTCCAAATTGTGACTAGCCATGTTATTAACCTTGTCCTCACCATTGCCTTTCTGACATCCACTGTTATAGGGTTGACAGAACGACCCTGAACATCTGCAGGTTCGGGCGTGCCTCAAGTCCCGCATACATGCTGTGCAAGTGTCTCATCCGGCTTGAAAGCTACCAAGACCTCCTCCATCATGTCGACGGCCTGTGCTTTGTAATTTCAGTCAGTGTTCTTACTGGTATGACGAGTGTGTCTCCTTTACCAACTAACCAACCACCTCTGTATATGTGAGACATCATACACTACTATATGCATGAAGGGAAAGTTTACAGCAACTATCCGTGCTCCAAGGCCTGTGGGGGCTACGTTATAGCCTGGCGACTTGTGTGACTTCCATGGGGGTAGTTCTCTAAATCAGGGTCCTTTTTACACGTTGTCAGGCACACTATTTTGGGGACCTAAAATGGTATCCCAATTGAGAGAACTACCCATGAACATGCTCCCAAGATCGGCGTCTCAAAGCCGTCTGGGCTGCAACATTTGCAACCAGAACGCGGTGTTCTTTTGGAGTCTTAGGGGTTTAGGGTTGAGAGTTTAGGGATTAGGGTTCAGGGGTTTCGGGGTTTAGGGTTTAGGCTTGGCGCAGCTAAAACAGCTTCATGAAAAAGCTGCTGTTCATTCATGTTGTACCGGAGTTAAAGAATATTGAGACCCTTAGGCAGACCTTAAACGCTGGGACCACTGGGATCCCCCAACACCTAAGATGAGGCCCTGGAGAAGGGATCCATAAGTTCCTGAAATCTTATACGTGATCCGCAAACTGTGCAAAATCAGCCTATATATATATATAGTGTGATATAAAAATATCTGTATGTAGAGCGCTTCATAATTAGATCAGTGCTTGGGAGCAAATAATACTATTTCTATACTTGAGAATCCTACAGGAACCCCACGCCAATTATTATGCCCCCCCATACTAGCCGAGTGCCTCCAAAAGCTCTTCTCGCTTGCAGCCCCGTGGATGTAAAGAAAACGCACAAGTCTTGCTTAGGATCGTAAACGGTCTGTGCGTGGTTGTATGGACCCACGATGCCCAAGATCCCTTGATAAAGCAATAGACGATCCATCGTAAGCATAAGACCAAAAAAATCAGGAACACTCTCGATCAAGCGGTCTTGGGGTGGCTTGTTGGGGATTATCTACTGGGAGTCGAGCCTGACGGACTACAGTAGCTGCCTGCTGCTTCCTTTCCTTGGGGACTGCATCCTTGTCTTCGTCCTCGCTTGTCCTTGGAGTTTTAGCTTCAAACTCGGCTCTACCAGATGCTTTGCACGTCATATCTCTGTGTGCGGTTTACACTAACCCACGAGAACTGAACTGAAGCCGCCTGCCAGAAGTTGAAACTTCTGAAACCCGACTAAGAAACCAGCCCAAAGGTCAAGGGTCCTCAAGTCTCGAACACCCGAAGGGACCGGAAACACCAACAGAATGTGGAGGCCGGCATAGATGCCGATACCGATAATTCCACCCAGCATTGAAGTATTAGGCCTCATGGGATCATCGTTCCAAAGAACAGCAAACATTGCCGGCGAACAAACCCCAAGTGTGTCTTTGTGGCATGGCCTGCGAGCATCGGAACCCACGGAAAGATGACAACAGGCAAGGGATGCCACAAAACATCAGGAATTTCATTATCTTTGCAACATAATGCAAGATGGCAGGAAAAACTGAAAGACGCAAGACGACGAGACTACAGCAACTCAGTGGGACTAGCACTGATGGGCGTACTGTACGCTACATAATGTGTTCCAACTTGCGTGACCAGTTTCTCTTCGTGATGCAGCTCCATCTACAAGCTTTCCCCTAGACTATATGTCTGTGCAATGAACCCCCTCCCCCGCATGTCCGTGTTTTTCGAGCAGGTCTCACCGGAACTCTTCAGGACGTGTGCGCTTGTTGGTGGTTTTTTTGTGCCTGTGCGTGGCCTTATTCTTGAAACTTGCCAGAACTCGTTGTTGCTTCATGCTTCGTGGCTTGAAGGAGGCTTGACAGGTTGAGGCCCAATCTTGTGCTTGTTTTCCCCCCCAAAACCATCTCGTTGAAGCGGTCGTGCGCAGTTGGGGATATGGCAAGACGGAGCCCTTCTTTGAAGCTTCAGAGAAGCTTCTCTTCGGACTTCAAAGCCACGAGCATTTCCCCCATCATGTTCACCGCCTGAAAGAGCAGGCTTCGCGCAAAAAAGAGGGGGAGACATTTTCTTGACCTCAATGGCTGCAAAGCGAAAGTTTTTGGTCTATAAACGCTTCGGCTTGGAGCTCTGCAGTTCAATGCCTGAGCAGCAACTGCTCTTGAAGCAGGGTCCTGCAGCTATGCCTGCAGTGCAAATTCTATGGCTTAAGATTGCGATGGAGAAATCAACCTGTAGTAGAGCGCGGCGCATCTCCACCGTCTACGTACCTCTACCGACACGAAAGCAGCGTGTGCTGCACGGCGCTATCCTGCCTCTTCCGTCCCGGAGAGCTTCCCTTGCTTTCGGGAATCTTCAATCTTTTTTGGTGCTTCCTCCGTCTTGTTTGCCTCTTCCTTGCCTTTTCCATCCTCTGGCTTTTCATCTTTCTGGTCGTCCTTGGATTCTGCCTCATTCTTCGGCTCTTCTGCACCTTCGGGCTTCTTTGAGTCCTTCTTCTCCTTCTGCTCTTCTGAAACGATTGCCTCCGACTCCTCGATCTTTGCCTTCGCAGGCTTCATGACGCTTGGCATCACGCTGCGGCTCTGAACTGTGCTGAAACTTCCGCTGCCATGCGACCCGAGGACTACACACATGCGGCCGGATGTCTTTGAATCCCTGAAGCCCTCATCGTGCTCGAGGAAGAACCGGATCTTCAAGTTAGACTTACTCAACGAAGAAGGCCCATGAACCCTATGCCTGACACCCCAAAGCACAAACCCCAACCTCGGCACGCTGCAGCGAATGAACCATCCCTGGCCGCTTCGCCTCTTTCGTCTCTTCGGAATCGTTGTCCTTGGGCGCTTCTTCCTTCCTTGGAAGGGACGTGCTTGACGAACTCACCAGACTTAAAAGCACATCCCGCAAGTGCCCTGTAAACTCTGCGAATAAATGGGTCAGCGGCTGTTCATGGCTGCTGCGGCTCCCTTGAACTCTTCGCAGGCTGCCGTTTATTGCACACACTAACAGCTCATTACTGCCAACTGTTTCATGCAAGCGTCTTGTCCTTCTCTCCATTGTCAGTCTCAGCCTTTGTTGATTCCTGTACGGCTTGCGAAGCTTCGGTACTTGAGTTTGGGGCTCTGTCAGGTCGAAAAAGGTAAGATTCGAATCATTTCTGATGATTAAGCACGTACATCCAACGACACGAAAGTCACCAAAGCTCGCAGCTAGAAGTCTCCGAAGTGCCACCGAGCGACGACCACGAGCGGCAAGCAATGCTAGAGCTACTGCCTGCTACCATCGCCATGGGACGACTTCTACTGCTACTGCTGCGACCGTGATGACGTGAGGTCGACGACTTTGCACTACCACTACTGCTGCAGCCACAAGATTTGCAGTGGCTGAGGGCGCGCTTCTTAACCGTGCCTCTGCACTGCAAAGCACCAGCAGTAACTAACTCCACAGCCAGCCCATGCCACTTGCACTCCTCCACGGAAGCTTCCTTGGAAGTCTTTTGCTCCTCTTTGGGCGGTTCCGATTCTTCAGGCTTCTCCTTCTCCTCCTCTTTTGGGTCTTCCTTGGACTTCTCCACCTTCTCAGACTCTGACTTCTCCTCTTCTTCCGCGTTTTGCTTCACCTTTTCGGACTCCAACTTCTTCTCTTCTTCGACCTTTTGCTCTTCCTTCACAGACTCCCTGGGCGTCTCCTCTTCCTTGGGCTTCTCTTCTTCTTGCTTTTCGGACTCTTCGTGCTTCTCGTTGTCTGTAGGCTTTGCTTCTTTCTTCTCGGACTCCTCCGCTTCTGCCGTCTTCTCCTCTTCCTTCTCAGACTCCGACTTGTCCGTCGTCTCTTCGGCTTTCTTCTCTTCTTTTTCAGGCTCGGATTTCTTTGTATCCTCGGAATCTTTCTCCTTCTTCTCCGCTGCCTCCTTGCCTGCATCCTCTTGGTCGCCCTCTTTCTTCTCAGATGCTTCCGGCTTCTTCTCCTCCTTCGCAGCATCCTTCTTCGGCTTCTCATCCTCACTCTCGCCATCTTCTTCTTGCTCCTCCTTCCTCTTCTCGTCCGTCTTCTCTTCCTCCTTTTCAGCCTCCTTCACGGGCGTCTCCTCTTCCTTGACTGCTTCGGACTTCTCCGCCTCCTTCTTCGGCTCGTCGGAATCCCCGGAGGACTCCTCGCTCTCCCCCTCCGTCTCCGGCTCGGAAGCCTCCTCTTCACTGCAAATCTCAACGGGTTTACGTAGGGAGTTTAAGGGTTTCGGGGCTTTGGGGTTTAGGGTTTACCACTGGCAAATCATGAGACAGAGAGTGTGTCTGTGTGTGTATATATATGTGTGTGTGTGCGCGAGCGTGTGCGACGAGCTACGGGCACGTCCTCT
The DNA here is from genome assembly GCA_003297005.1 of Symbiodinium sp. clade A Y106. Classification (NCBI taxonomy): domain Eukaryota; class Dinophyceae; order Suessiales; family Symbiodiniaceae; genus Symbiodinium; species Symbiodinium sp. clade A. The sequence continues at coordinate 106,834 of BGNK01001810.1, forward strand.
TTGTCAGGCTTCTCCGATTTCTCGTCACCCTCCGCCTTACTGTCGTCGGAAGCTGACTCGGACTTCTCGTCGTCCTTATCCTCTGACTTGGTCGCATCCTCCTGGCACAGTCCGCCCTACACCCTGACCCTGATGCCCAAGACCAGAATCTCTCGCGTGGAGCGCTGCTTCCAAACCCTCTACCCCCCTCCTTCACAGGAGTTTCCGAATTTGACTCATCGCCCTCGTCATCGCTGCTGTCGCTGGACGCGCCGGAGTCATCTTTGGACTCCCCTGCGTCTGTGCGAGGCTCCTGTGAAGTTGCGAGCATCCGATGCGTACCGTACTTCTGACTTGCTCTGATCCTACGTGACGGCCGCTGTCATCCAGTGTCGGGCTGCTTGGCCGAGCGTTGAACAACAACCCCCTTGTGCCGTGCCGCTGCTTCCTTCACGTAGCATGCAGGAGAAGGAGTCGGAGGTGGACAGGGAGCGAAGACTGAGAAGAAGAATAAAAATATTTAACAGTTGCTGCTCAACTTGCTACAAAAGCTGCGGATATGCAAGGTACCACAAAAGTCAAAAGTCGTAAGCGTCACTGGAAAGACAGTGGTCGCAGTATGTCGCAGCTGCAGCGCGGAAGACTGCCTATTTCTTCATCAGGTCTCTGCTTACTATGGGCAAGCCCGAAACTCCTAAACCTAAATCCTACAAGATCCACGCGACGCCTGCAAAGCCGAACCCCCTAAACCCCTAAACCCAATTGTCCTCTTCCTCGTCGCTGTCTCCGGAGGCTGCCGTGTCCTCGCTGGCGAGGCCAACCTGGGCCGTGGAGAAAAAGTTCGGTGACCATGGGACATGGGAGTAAGATGGGGGCCTTAACCATCAGAAGAAGGACCAGGGGTGCATTGCAGCATAAGTAGATTAATGAGTCGTGTGGAAAGTCTGAGTGATTTGCAGGCCCCCATAGTGCAATGGGCCAGTAGGCATCATACGTCATATACAAGAAGTCTCTATTGCTTACCATCTTTCAGATTTGCTGGTAAGCTCGGCGGCAGACGCTCCGTAGGATTTTGATTCTGATGGGCTCACATTAGTACATTCCGTTGCCTCGCACATGCTAGCAACCCGCTGCGCAACTGGCAGGTCAAGGCTTTTGTCGACATCGGTTCCAGACGCTAGGTGCTTTCGAGGCGAGGCGGTGGCATTCTCGTGGGCCTGACTCGCCACATACGCACACCGCGTGTGACACAGGAAGGCGACGTAACAACAGTAGCAGGCTCAGACAGGCTGAAGCAGCTTAAGTATGGTGACTGGTGGCATACCGGCATACACTACATGGTTATCAGAGACTGGTTGTGGAACCCTAAACCAGACTCCCCTTGGCTCAATACTGTTGATGGACAAAATCCTGCATGACCCTAAGGACCCTAAACTATGGGAATTATGGTATATTCCTTATAATGGGTAATGCAGGATTTTGTCCATCAACCGTACCGATGCCGCCCTTTCCTTCGAACTTGGAGACCGAGGAACAGGAGCTCTAGGAGCAGGCTTGGCAGGAGGGCGCCGGGCGGTTGGTGCACCGTAGCCTGTTCGGGTGTTGGGGGCTTAGTATATAATATGATATATAATATATTATGATATAGTAGAGTTTGAAATATAATGTCAGCATAATACCATACGTTTGTTATAATATAACATAGTGTTGGGGTCAGCATAAGCTTGATTCAGCCTTAGGTTAGGGCTTGACACGACGCATCGTGTGTCTCGCCTCTGGGTTCGGAGAACTTTTTGTGCGCGGAGCCGGTGGTGCACATGCATACATCTATTTATCTGTCTATCTATATATATATATACAGTATATTATATACACATAGAAATATGACTACCCACATACATAGTACATACATACATACATACATACATACATACACACACGGCCGAAGAGCTTCCCAGGTCCAGAACAAGGGCAGCCATGGGCTCAGAAGATAAAAGGACTGCATGGCTGTGGTTCCCGGAGTGCGGGCTGTGCGGCTTGAAATCTTGCAGTTGGTGAACTCACTCATGCCTCAGGTAGGGGCGAAAGGTGGATAAGACGGACAAGATAATCGAGGTTCATACCGCTGATTGACGAAGTCCTACATCAGCCTCTATGTCTTAAGCCGTGGGAAGTTTGGGCTTGTTCCAGCCTATGGCGCTTCTCGAACGGCACCCTAACAAGACCAATTACAGCCTTGCTAAAGCGTCTCAAATCTGTCGGAAAACCGAAGCTTCTTCAATGCAGGCAGGTCTTGGTTTTTTCAAAACGAGTGGAGAAGGGCTTACCTGTATGTAGAGGGTTGAGAATACGCCCAAACCCGCCACCTAACCCAAACACCCCAAATCTCGATTAAATCCGAAACCCGCGAAGCCCACAGTTTAAAGCCCAAGAAGCCCTACATGCCCAAGAGCTTTTCACTCTAAAGCCCAAAAGCCGTACACACAACGAGACACTCTCTAAATCCCTATAATTCCCCAAACCCTAAGTCCCTTATAGACCCCTCTAGATCCCTTCGAGGAGCCCTCTTACTTGGTTGCTATAGATTCCCAACTTCAGAAGCCTCCAGCGAGGCCCAGGAGTCCAGCCAGCAAAAAGCCTCTCCAAGGCCCCCGATGCGCCTGAGAAAAGGAACCACAAACTGGGTTTCGGCGCTCACACACAAAATGGGTTTAGGGTGGCTTAAGGGTTTAAGGGTTTAAGGTTTCGGGTGCCTAAAAAAAGGGCGGAAGGCGAGCCTCGCTTTTTAATTTTTGGGGTGATAGAGCGCTTTGGGCCTTGGGCTTGGTGGGTCCTGGAATGTGTGGCAAAAGCCTCCCCCGGCATCATGTTTCTGAAAAAGGTTCCGCATTGTCATCTCTGATGCCTCTGAACCTCTTTCCGGAAGCCCCCGTGTCCATCATCATAAAGATTGCTGATGGATCAAGTTCGAACCCGGGGCACCTCTTAACCCTTCACCCTGCCTACTGGGTGCGTGCAGAGTGTGCGTGCAGGAGGTTCAGAGTCAACACGGGCCTCCTTGACATTCCGCAGTCTTCGTTTTCTGCGGTGCGCACCTCGGCGTACTCCACATCACTGGCGACTTATTGAAGGGTCTTGAGGGGTTCGGCTGTCATAGAAACTGATAGTCTACTATATTGAAAATACTATCTGTAGCGATCGGCTGCATGAGACATGGCTAGCCACTTGATGCACGGTAGGGAGTCGCACAGAAATAACGGATCAGACTTGGATAGGACGGCTGAGATAAGGAAATCCAGCGATCTTCCTCAGTGATCTCCTTCATACGACCAGGCCACTCAGGCGGATTGCGTCGAAACGCTCGACGTGAGGCCAGCTTCGTGCGACGGCTTCGGAAATCGTCCTTTCCGTGGCCCAGGGCGTACAGCCAGGTGCCCATTGCGCCATGGCTGATGACGAAGGGCAGGCCTTTTAGAAGAGACTCAGCAATACCAATATCGGGTTTTCTGCAACTTCTTCGGGGGACTTGAGGATTTCGGCTCTATGTTAGAGTCCCTTGTTTCTGAAACTCGCATCTTGGTTTGCATAGACAGACTGGCTAGTTGTATGCGGAGCTGCTTGTGTTGGGTCCACAACCCCTAACCCAAACATCTTCAGAACCCTAAAACTAAAAACCCTAAAACCTAAACCCTAAACCGTTTTCAGGCCACCACTTTGAGCCGCATGGGAGCCCAAGAAATCCAAGGAAGTTGGATTGTAATGTAGGCGATGATCTAGTGAAAAGGGCAAGCCATACGACTCCCCGCCAGCTGCTCTGTTCCGGGTTTGTCTTGCGAAACAGGTGACCCTAACGAACACCAAAATTTACGAAATGCAAAGTTCGAGGTTTGGGGGGTTTAACGGGTTCGAGGTGGAGGGTGGAGGGCGGAGGCGGGACCAGAATCCCTTCTACCAAGCTGGCTCGAAACCCCACAAGACACACATCACGAAAACCCAAACCAACAAGAAGTATACTCCAATAGTTCATCTCATCAAGCCAGTCAGGGAGATGAGCGACGACGGTATGAACCCTCCGGCGTCCGATCCGTACTATGAAAAGATGCCCTCTGATACCTCTGAAACCCCCATCTTCAGTCGAAACTGCCAGTTGCAAAAGCCTTGGACGCCCAATGTAGCGATGTCCGCGGCGCTGGATACCTTCCCAGAGAGCCCAATACCCTTAATTAAGGAATATAGCTTAAATCATAATATGAAGAACTATATAATTTAAGCCATATTCCTGAATTAAGGGGTATTGGGCTCTCTGGGTACCTTTGGCCCAAAGAGTCGAATCATGAGGTGGCACTTGCAAAGGCTTACCCTAAGGGTCCAAGTACCTAATAATCATATACTCTCTTAAATATTGAGCTACTTAACTACTATCCTAAACCCAAGTACCAGATTATTGGGTCCTTTGCACCCTTAGGGTTACTGACATGTGACCAATGGGGCAAATTGCAGGTGCCAGCACGGGCACGAGGAAATTTTGTCAGGAATGTGCAGCGCTGTGCCCGGAGGGAAAACACACACGCATCGTCGCATCGTGCCTGAAAGTGAACTATGGACACATCTTGGTATATCCACGTGATTATTTGACAAACCTTTTAGGTAGGTGCGCTTGGGGAGTAGGCGCTGTGAGCTCTGTCGACTCTTCTGGGTTGCCAGCATAATTAACCGGATAGCTTTGCAAAGGCCCTGAAAACCTAGGGTCCCTGAAAATTCAAGATGGAAAGACAAAACCCGAAGGCCGAACTGCCGAACATGTACATCCGGACCTTTAGCACACTCTGGCTCGCATTTGTTTTTCAGGCGCTCTTGCGGTGCCACGTGGTGTCAAAACCGGAATGTGAGCATACATCCACATCCTCGTGGAGCCTTGAATCGAAGGACTCTAGCTTCAGGAAGACTTGATACCCATACTGGTGGTGTGAAAGCCAGCGACTGAGGCTGCTGCTGCTGCTGCCACCTTTTCTTCTTCTGCAGTGGCAACAACCACTACTTTCACTACAAGTCCTCCCAGTACTACTAGCACTCATACTCGTACTACCTTAGTACCAATAGTACTACCAGTTGGAACTGGCACAAACTAACTAGTACTAATATTCGTCGGCGACTTCTACATCTACTTCTGCTACTGCTGCTACTATTTGCTATTACTACAGCTGCGACGACCACTTACTACCACCACTACCACGACCACGACCACTACGCCTACTACGACTACCCCGACTACGACTACGACTGCTACGACTACTCGATTTCTACGACGACGACGACTACCACTACGACTATACTCGATTTCTACGACGACGACTACTACCACTATGACTGCGACGACGACTACCACTGCTGCTGCTGCTACTACTACTACTACTACTACTACCACTACTACAACCACCACCACCACCACCACCACCACTACTACTACTACTGCTACTACCACCACTACTACTACTACTACTACTACTACTACTACTCCTGCTGCTGCTGCTACTGCTACGACTACTAGCACCACCACGACGACGACGACTACTACTACCACTCCTACCGCTACTTACTAACTACGACTACTAGCACTGGGCACTGGTGCTAGGACTAGTGCTACGACGACGAACAAAGCCGCGCCTGTGCCAAAGCCTCTATTGCCATACACATCCCGACTCTTTGTTGAAGCTGCAGTCGAGTTTGAGGCACAATTCGGGGTAATCGGACACCTAGAAGCTAGTACCGCCACTAGGCCGAACAGCCGAACTGCATGGCCCGACTTCAAATCCCTTGCAATGTTCAGGCCGTCAATCGTAGTGTTACTACACTAAGCTCAGAGCACGCTGTGACATGTACTATGACCCTTTGTCTCACTCGTCAAAACGGCTTTAGTCACAGCTGCTCATTCAAGGAAGTTTCTTGGGATTTCTGTGAACAGATCCTTCAGAGCTCCTTCAAATGTCCCGGCGATTTAAAGTTCGCGGCGGACTTTCTAGCCGAACTGCCGAAGCCATTTATTGTAGGGACCCGGTGAAACAGCAATGGGCTTGTGTGGTGCCGAAGCACCCACATCGTCGGATCTGCATGCTTCTAATGCAATACTAGTAACCACGATATAGCAGGATAATTAACAAGCATAGTTCAGTTATCATCATAGCGAAGATGACAATGAGAACTGCAAAGACGACCACAGGGTTTCAGGTCCCCCCACTTTACCTGCTTTGATTTGGGCAAAAGCACTCCGCCAGAGGCGCGGCACTCCCTTCAATCCCAGTGCGGGGTGCGCGCAACTCACACTGCGGGAGACGAGGTTCGCCAGAGGATCCTGTAGGCACGTTTGAGTCTCCCCCCGAAACGACAGCCCAAATGAGGCAAACGATCCTGCAGAGCCCTGTATGTGCATCAGAACACTACCATATTTTCATGTCATACTTATGGCATTAGAGCGACTTGTATGCTTCGTACATACAAAATAAACATGGGGCGGGAAGACTGTAGGACCTGGCAGATTACGATATGGAGTGTAGAGTAGAGGTTTCTGCCGAGGTGGTCGGACCCAGACCAAAGCTTGGAGGCATTTTGGTGGCAAGTTGCAAGCATTTGTCGAGGTGCCCGGCAGCCAATCAAATCCGAAACCATAAGCCGCCTGCAGCCAGAAACTCTAGATCAATTGCGTGCACCCGCTTCTTTGCAGTCCCTTTGCTTCCTAGTGTGCAGAGCTAGACTCTAGACATCTCCAGAACGGATGTTCGAGCGAGCCAGAGACTCAGCTTGTTAGCGGGCGCTATTTCGTTTCCCTGTTGAAGTGCCTACAAGGCATTAGTTGGATTTCGAAGCAACCCATTAGAGTTTATGTAAAAATGTAGGCTTTGGGGCTTTCGCGCAACCCTAAACCCTTTTGAACGAGGTCTGCCTGCAGTGCCTCCAAGTCTAAACGCTAAACCCTACGTGTTACGTGTGCAGCCATGTAAGCAAAATGATAGACTGCTGGCCCGCGAAGACCTCAAAGAAAACCCCCCTGTTCTTGCCAGTCTTCAGTTTATAGGCTTTGTGTCCTTTGGGGGTTTCCGGTGTAAGGTTTAGGGAGTTTCAAGCCTATGGAGCTGCACTTCTGGCAGTAGCCGAGATCTCAACACCTCCATACCCCAAATCACATCGGACATAAGTCTTTTAAATCCTTTAAGCCTATGGAAGACTCAAGGCGTCTGCCAGCATGCCTGAGGTCCTCTGGTAAGTGAAACAACTCACGGTGTCGCACCGGTGAGTGTGCGGGAGTTCATCCATACACCCCTGTCCCCCTGAACTTATCCACACGCCCCAAAAATGGGACTCCCGGAACTGTGACACCCATGAGGCTTAGATGCACCTTCTGCGCGGACTCGGAGCTAAGGAACCTACGACCCTCCCCTGAAGAGTATCGATCTCTGGCCACAAACCCTAAACCCTAAACCAAAATCAGGGCAAGGCCAAGACCCTAGAGTCGCTGGAAGCCGGGGGTTGCAGAACACGGGATCCAACCTTTGGACTGCAAATATTCATCCCTGTTTCGAGGACTCGTCGAAACAGGGATTCTATCAGTATGAGAGCCCACCCATGCTATGCAAAGCCAGGAGAATTGTCGCGGAGCATCAACCGATTGTTCTGACTCGCTGAGTCTGAATTGTTTACATTCATCGTTTCTGCCCCCGCTGCTGCTGATAATACTGGTGCCACTGCTAGTAGGCTGCTACTACCGCTGCTGCTGATGCTGTTACTGATCTACTGCTGCTACTGCTCCTCTACTACTACAACTACGGCTACGACGATCGGGTCGACTGCTGCGACTACTGCGACCGCAACTACGACGACGAAGAGGACGACGACTACGACCGGTACAATCACTGCTATAAGTACCACAGGAAGGAGGTGGCAGGAATGCCAGACTTGCAGAACAACTGAACCATACAGAATCTAAATTCTCTTGGAGGAGACTTGCCCGAGGAACTCCCGCGGTCTGAGGATGGATTCTGTGATGTAGAATATGTACAAACTTGAAGGATATGGGATTGGGGCTGATTGCGGCGGGAGGACGACGGCTTTACCGATCCTGGAGGACCATCCTGTGCCGGGTTCTTCTCGGTCTGACAGATCGCACTGTCAAGTGCATTGAAACACCGGTGAAACGAAAACTGCCACGTGAGTCCTGTTGGAGTTGGTCATTCTACAAGTTGGGTCGTCCTTTGATTGTGGTGTCATCCAAAAACATGTCGGAATCGCGAAGCAACAGGCTTTTTCTATGGCTTGCTGGCGTATCTGCCTGTGGTTCTACGGTGTCTCTATTCCATCCGTCTACCTCGATGTATGGGCTCACGCAGGTAACAACTCACGATGTCGCATCTGTGAGTTCGACGAGGCATTTACTTCGAGCTTCCCACCTGCCAGCTGGTGACCCGGTTCTGGTGAGTGGTCACGTTTCTGGTAAGCCTGCAGAAAGCTGGAAAATTACTACATCTGGGTAGGTATTCCTAGTACAGCAGAAAGGACTTTGTGCTCTGGGTGCGTGTAGGAACAGGCTGGGCAGGCGAAAGCCAGGGTGATGGACAAGCACCACTTGGTCAAGCCAAACAGTCTGACCTGTAAAAACATCTGCGATAAGCTCCCGAGCCCAGAGCCAGCGAACCCTCCACTCTCTAAGCTCCTGCACATCTTTGCAGACTCTGCCGAGGGCCCTGGCCCGTGGCTTCGAGGCAGTCGCAGCTAAGCTACTGAGGAGAACATGAAATTCTAAAACAGCGAATGACTGAGGATCGGTGTCACAGAAGCACGTGAGCCCTTAGAAACTCACGGCCTCCTGAGTCTGCTACAAATGCCCTAAGCTCCGAATTCCGCAACGAGCTCTTGGAATCTGTCTGTGAGAGATCCGGGATTGGCGTCTGGTGCGAGGCTCTCGGCCAGCACCGAAATATCAGTAGTGAGTTTAAAATATATTCAATACCGAGAAAGCTCACCACCTCCAGGATGTACGAAACTTAAAACGTGGATTCTTTTTCTCTTGGAGATACAGGCTGTAGGATTAGCAAGTAGCATACACCCAAAACCAAGCCTGAAACTGACTTGAAGCCTTCCCTGCTTGCCTCACAGAGCAGCACACATGGGAATTCAGAACCAGATAATGTAGGAACCTGATTAAGAAACCTTGGGCCTTTATTAGGGTTCCTTATATGAATCCTACTATTTAGAAGGCAACCCCATACCGAGCCGCATTTTAAGACAAGCCCAACTGATTCCGACAGCTCGTATGTTGTAGATGTAAGAGCTCGCGTTGTGCACTGCGTCACATCAGGGAACAGCCGCAGGCAGGTTGCGCCTTCAAGCATAATGGCAATAAGCACAATAATAGTAATAATCGGAATACTTGCATTCAAAAATAATTTGGTGACAATAAGAATAAGATGAATAATGGGCAACAGTCAAAGCAATAACAATAGGAATAAACAATGCTGGGCATGGCGTGCCAAGCACTACTAGAACCTGGCTAGAAAATAGCACAGGTAGCACGAGACATGTGTTGAGCATCGGGGCAATCGGTGACATAGGATGCCTTACAACGATGTGCCAGGTGTTGTCAAACCCCTCACAAGAACCTGTCACAGGGAGCTTCGAAATTCAGCCCCTCTCCCGGTTCGAGGCTTATCGGAGTATGCTGGGCAGGAGCTTGGCAATGATCTGTCGATTTCCGGGGTTTAGGGCAGGCCTTGGATTTTTCATCCCTTGAAGTCAAAATCCTGCCAAGCCCTTAACCCAAGCAGATCCCCAGAACCCAAGCCCTTTCCTGTGAAGGTTTGGGGTTTTCGAGCTGAGGCTCAGGTCAGGACCTCCCTGGCTTTGTTTCTGTCTTTGCTACCAGTTGTTGGGTTTGGGGGTATGGGCTGGAAGATTTCATTCTTCTCTAGAGACTCCATCTTGCGAAACCAGCATACAAGTCAGGGTCTCGACAGAACTTCTTGTACTTTCGCGTTCTACCGTTTTTAATCACTGGCCCAAAACCCAAGGAAATGAAAGTTGAAACTTTCAGAACCGACTACCTTATAAGAACCCCAAAAGTTGAAAAGCTGAGTCTACAGCCAAGAAGTCTATATTAAGACTGGAGGCTCCAACAAAGTGCCCGCAGCTCCAAACATGACTCCAGAACCGAGACCCGAGCCATCTCATCCTAAGCCCTTGTGATATCAGTATAAGAGCTTCTCGCAGAGGGTACGATACAACTCTATGCAACACTTTTTTCAAGCTGTTCCGATGCTCCGTGAAGGGATCCCGATGTTCCGAGCAATCCCTTAACCCGAAACTCCGAAACCCCAAACCCTCTAAACCGCAGCCAAAGCCCCTCTTAACAAACAACGCTGCTCCACCACTCGATCAGTCGGTTGTTCTTTCTTGCGTGGGGCTTACCATGGTTCTTCTAATATGACCTCGATCTCTTTTCCTTATTGGAAAATACAATACACGCTCGCCGATACCCCAAAAAGGAACCCTACATACACTAGCTACAATCCTACTTCTTAAGATCCAAAGCTCTAGCGGGTTCTTGGTGTCCGTCTGGCAGACTGTCAGTATATGTAAATCTTGTTCAAGCAGCGGTGATGTCCTAATCGCGCGAGTCGTTCCCTGAGGGGTTCAGGCCCAGGCTTTTTGGGCTTGATTTCTGAGCTCTTCGCGTGGGGAGGCTCAGGATCCTTGGCAGGGCCCGTAAGCTCTTTCCCTGGCGCCTTGCCGAGTTTCAATGGAGACTAGCCGGAATGATATGGCAAGGACTTTTTATCACGATCTCAACAGGGACGGTATTGAAGGGAGTAATTCGCTCGACGCGAAGCGAACTAACGGAAATACAAACAAGCATGCCCTCAGTGCCGGCCTGTTCTTCTTCCAAGTTTTCCAGTGCCTGTGGCTTCGAATATCACGGGAAAGACCGAGCAGGGTTCGAGTTTCGTCGAGGTTTGGAGTCTCCCTTCTCCTGTTACGACGTACTACTACGATGCTGCCTACCGATGGCCCAAAAGGCCATGTGGGACTCTTTCGCGGCCTGAGGTTCTGAATTTTGGGCTTAAGAACTCTCTACAAAAAGCCGTTTATGAACCCAACCACGAGTGCTGGAAACAGCAAACAGAAAGCCCCAAGAAACAAGCCAAGGACCGCCGCAAAAGCTAGAATGCGGAACCCCGGCCTGTAACAAGAAGATCAACCCAATCCACTATGGCCCCTTTTTGGGTACCCTGAATAGTAGGTGCCGTATTATAATAAAGGAACCACCGGCCAAGGCCTTGATCCTCGGTAGTCCGGAATGGCCCAGAAAGAAGCTGCTTGAAAATTCCTAGTACTGCGGGCCTATAGCCCAACACCCATGCCCAAAACCTGTACCCTACTTCGGGATCATGGTTGGGATAGTAGAACACTTCAATATCCATTCGTTCTTGGGTGTAGTACCCATGAACATATAAAATGCTACCCAACTATGACAAAAATAAGAAAACGGGCCCACAGCACTCCAGGAGCCCTAATCCCTCAACCCTAAACCCCCCCTTTGCCGAGGCTCGGCGAGGATCTGCCCCGCGCCCGGGCGCGTTTGGGCCTCCTCCGCCCAAGCGACGGCGAGGAGGCCCCGGAGTTTCCACGGGCAGTCCGTCAGCCTGGGTTTAGGTTTAGGGATTTCAGGTTTAGGGATTTCTTTGGATGGCTGTTCGGACCCTAAGGTGCACTCAAAGCGGCATGCAAGTCTCGCGAAATGAAAACCCTACTAGACAGTCGGCTCAAGGCGATCTGTATGCCGAGCCCCTCCCTGCAGCTCCAAACCGCGCAACGCAGGGTCTGTCTCTAGAGAGAAAGCCTTCAAGCACTGTGCCCACTCGTTTGGGACAGCAAAATCAGGCTTTGGCCGGAGCGGGCCAAAAACAACCCGGTCGTTACAGATGGCTCCTTTCCAGAGCACGCTCTGGAACGACCCGGAGAAGCCTTTACGCTTCAGCTCTACAGCGATCAAGGCTGCAGAAAATAGATCACTGTACGAATGGCCGAAGGAGGCAAGAGGGCGGTCATCAGCAGACAAGTGGAACTTCAACGCCAACTCGACGAAAGAGCTCGCCAAAAAGGCAGGCTCCCCGGAGCTCTTGCTTGACAAAAGGCTCAAAACTGAGTCCCATCCGGAGACAGAGGTGGGAGCAGGTTGCGCATCGGATGCTTGCGGCCGAAGAGTGGCCCACCATGGGCACGGGCCCTGTACCCTCATAGCAGGGATCCAGGCCCCTCCTATTTCTGAGCGAATGGGCAACGGTTCTAGGTCGGCCTGCAACGTGATCTGACGGCAAAGGGGATTCTGACGCATATATGCTGGTGCAGCCGACCGGTCGACCAAAATTCTGTGCGACAAACTTCGCACCGCGTGCCGCAAGTAGACAAGGTCGCCTCTGCCGTGCGCCCATGCACTCGGCTTGCGTGAGAAGCCAAAGCGGCAGCCGAACGGAAAGCCTTATGACACGTCCTGCACGCGTGGTCACCGACCAGATCTTCAGTGGAGTCTGGCAGTCGACAGAAGATCCAGCCTGCCTTTGCAGCGTCCTGCTGTGCGCGCCACTGTGGCAAAAGCGAGGCCCCAACCTCAGAGTTGCGGCGGCGGCATACCTTGGTCAGTCGGCGCGCCCAGTGTTTGGCCAAGGAGGGCTCCTGCTGAAGTTGTTGCCACAAGAGGTCGGCACCACGCCGGAAGATGGGCAGAAGAAATCCAAGAGCCCGTAAGCACTCATCTCGCCAGGCCCCTTGGCAGAGCCAAAATGTCTGAATGACATCGGAGCGTGCCTGTAAAAGCCAACCGGCGTGCCGAATCACATCGACCGCTCTGGCCTCTTCCGGCGTGAGAAGTTGCAAGCCGCAGCAGACCTCATGGTCGGAGCGGCCCTTGGACGTGACGCCTGTGACCTGTCTGAAGGCACGTCTCAAGATCTCCATGTACGCAGAGCGAAAGGCTTGGCTGGCCTGTTCAGTGTCTAAGGCCCAGAATCCCGCACCGTGCCGAAGACGGGCAAGCGGCATGGAGGCCAAAAAGTTGGACTTCTCTGAAAGGCTGAGGTGGGGGTTGTGCAACAGCCGCTTGAGAGATATGGATAACTCTCTGGCCAAAGAGGCACGCCGCCTAATGTCTGGTAGGTCGGACGCAGTGGTATCGACAACGGAGCCAAGGTGAACATAGGACCTGGTCAAGGTAACTTGGACAACACCCCCTTGAAGCTTAACCGCAAAAGTGCCTCCCGAGCGACCAAGAACATCCTCACGAGCCTTGCGGCTACCTGGCCCGCACAGAATCGGCAAGAACTCGGATTTGCCGGCTCCGAAGTTCAGGGCAACTCCGATCTTTGAGATGGCGGCCTCAATAACCTGAAGGGTGCGCCCGGCATTATTCAGGAGGTCGGCTGGCGCGGCAGCCCGGACAGGGACAGCCAGGTCGTCCATCCAGGATGTGGCTGGAACGGAAAGGCCACGGGGCAAACTACTCTCCTCTTCGGCAGTGGGAGAAACCCTGACCTCAAGACCTTCATCAACAATGGCCTGCCGTACCTGTGCCATAACCTTGGAGAAGGCAAGCTGGAAGCAGACATCAGCTAGAGGCGCCCCTGGCACAGTGCCGCTGCGAGTCTGATAAACCCGATCAAAGTTGCGCCCATAAACAAAGAAGGTGCGGTGTAACGTGGAGGTGAGTATGCGACGGGCAGGCTCAGAGATGCCCGAAGACTCAAACAGCCCCGGCGCCAGGAGGAGAGAGAGAAATTCAAGCCGAGCTTCCTCATCGGGAAAGATGGCCTGCGCGAGCTCTTGGATAGCACTGGCCTCGTGCATGTGTTCAGTTCCGAATAGAGACTCTCGCAAGGTGGAGTAAAAAGCAGCCGCTCCGTCCAGGAAAAGCAGGCCGCCACAGCCCGAGGTCTGGCGCAGATGTCGCACAAATCCTCGCACGATCGACATCGGAACCTGGAGTGGCTGTCCGGGGAGGCTGCCTCCTTGAGCTGGCTCGCGCACCTGCTTGTAGCCTCGAAGGACTTCACTGCGGAGCGCTCCGTGTACCCCCTTGGCGCTGGCCTCCATTAGCAGGATTGCTCGCCAGCCACTTGTGGAAAAGGGGCTTTTGCCTGGCTTAGGGACCGAGACCATGGTGCCACCACGCCACAGAGTAGGCGTCTGTTTGCGAAGGCACATTTTAAGAACAAGTGGGCCGAACGCGAGGCCGGCACCCAAAGCGTCATGCCGGAAGACCTCCGAAGGCAGTCCGCAAAGTCCAGCGGCCTTATGGTCCGCTAAGGAGCCGAAAGAGAGCGCCACCGAGGAAAGAGAAATTCCATCACATACGGGAATGTCGTGGCTGAGGGCGGTCGGAGCGTGCAGCTGGAGGTCCACGGGATCGCAAAGGACAGCCCTCTCGGCCTTGGCAAAGTGATCAGCAAGCGCAGCCTCAGAGTCGGCCAGGGCGGCCCCGGAGCCGTCCCGTATGACGGGGACAAGCTTGGGCGGCTTAAATCGACGCCCTGCTTTGAGAATCTGTCGAAGCAAGCCCGCCAGAGCCTCAGGGCCACGGTGTCGAGCCTCGGCAAAGGCTTTGCGAGAAGCCTCTGCCGAATCCAAAGCTGCACGCTGCTTTATGCACCGGTTAAGATCTTGCACCTGTTTCATTGCAAAAGCAACCCTAAGGTCGTGACAGCGCTCAGCCTCAACCTCAGTGTAAGCTTTGCCAGCCCACGCCGCAAAGAAAGAGCGTAGCGTGAAGTGGCTCTCGTGCTGCTTGTGATGAAAAAGTTGACGCTTTAGCTGCCTCCGATGGCGTATCAATTCCCACGCCACATCCGAGGTGATCTTGCTGCGCGGCATGGCAGGCCGCGAGGGACAAGCCCTGCGGAGGCCGAGACCTCGCAGGTGCAAGTTAATAGCGGCAAGGTGCTCGTCAACCCCTATATCCCAGTCAACCGGCGGCATGGATTGGTAGATGTTCACAAGAGACCTGTGGCCCGCCGGAGTGCGGAGAAATTCAAAGTCACAGCGAGGGCTCTCGCCAGCGCCAGAAGCTTTGCACCGAACCTGGATAGAGGCAACCACCGGCTTGTGGTCATGTGCGACCTGTCCAACAAAGCCGGACCAAACCCAAGCCGAGCACAATGAACTGCCAATCTCCGACGGCACACAGAGATAATCGATGCAAGTTTGCAAGCCAGAGGGGCTAGTCCAAGTGACAAAAGGGCGTCCGTTCCGGTCAGCCACCGGTGAGTGCATTAGCCCATGAGACCTGAGCAGCTCAACGAAAAAGTGGCTATTGTCCGTGCAGTCGGAAGGGCCGGCTGCGAGCTGCGCATTGGCATCAATGCCTACCAATGGGGTGCAGTTCGGCGGTGCCCTGCGCAATGCTGAGTTAAGGCCGCGCCACCACGTCGACTTGACAGCAACAGGCATTTTATTGATGGGAGCATGTGCGGAGGCAAGCAGAAACTTATGGCCGCCGACACTCGCGAGACCCAGCAGGATGCTGTCAGAGGAGTGCACAATGCTGAACCCTTGCGGGTTCCAGCACAAAGGAGACGCACCATCAGTGTGGATGACAGCCCGTTTTGAAAACCACAGCTGGCAGCCACCGACCCCCTGCTTGGCTGCTGCACTAAGCACATGGTAGTGCGCCGTTTGGGATCGCCCAGAAAGGCTTGCTCTGGTTTCTTGCAACATGGCAACAGCGACCCCCTGCTTGTCGAGCTGCCCGTCAATGCTCTCACGCTGGGCTGCAGATGCGGCCGTCAAGCAATTATATGTCACGACCTTAAAGGAAAGCTCGCAATCGACTCGTGGCGGCGCCCGGTAGGGTGCAAGGGCCTGCGCCAGCGTGCTCGACTTCTGGCCGGCACCCTCGTCACAGATTTTGCCGGAGACGCTGCCTTCCGGCAGGCTGCCACGTGGGGCGAAAAGAGTCCAAAACCAAGGCAAAAGACCCTCTTTATTTGCATCCGCCAACGTCTCAGGGACAACGTGGCAGCCATTGGTGTCCCTTGCCGCCCATTTTGCAATACCGTCTGCGAGGCAATTCATAGGGTGACCCGCATGCGATTTCACATGGTATAGCGCTGGTCCGCGCCCAAGAAGACGCAGGACCGCTTGGATGTCACAGGCGGCTTTACCCAGAGTAGGGCACGCATCTGTCTGAGCAAAAACACCAGCAACTCCCCCGGCAGAGGTACAGTCGAACGCAACCGCGGCCGGGACGGGGTTTGCCAAGCAGACGGCAAGTGCGAAGACAAGTGCAGAGAGCTCAGTCTGAAACGCTGATGTGACCTGCGCGCCAAGAGTGGCAGGGCCACCATCAACGCGGCAGGAGGCGGCTACCAACACCACACATCCTGCACCTGCACAAGAACACAAATTGCCCAGCCTGCCCTTGCCGGTGTGTCTGGACCTGCCCCAAAGTAAGAGCCGTCGACGAAAATATGCATGGCGTGGAAGGGCGTACATTTCTGCCAGACTGGCAGCCGGTCAACAAAGTGCCGTGCGGAATCTTCGAGGGAAGGGCAGTTGCGCCAGTCCTGTTGCAGAGTCTCCAGCCCAAAGGGCGCAACAGTGAAATCAAAGATCTCCCAGTCGACCCCAGAGATAAGGCAGGGTCCCCGCGGCATGGCTGCGGGCAGTGCTGCGGCCAAAGAGAGGACCGAAGGAGGAGAACCATCCTCTAATAGATGCGCCTCCTCAGGAACCGCATCGAGCGCATCGGGGGCCACAGTGCTAAGTACGCCCGGCAAGCGACAACGGCCGAAAGGGGTGGCAACTTCCCTGTCCTCGCAGGAAGGGCCTGGCAATCGGGCTCCTCTGGCGCGTCATGAATAATGCGCCGGCGTGGCGCCTTGGAGCGACTCAGCTGTATGAGGCTGGTGCCCTCTGCGGGTCGGAAAGAGGCGTCGCTAGAGGAAGCTGGGCGTCCCCTGTAAGCTACAGTGCGCGGAGCATCGGGAGGGAGTCCCTCCCTTTCACCTCTTCGACGCTCAGCTACTGCACCGTCAATGGCTGTCTCTGGCATGAGCAGGTGGAACCTCCAGTTGGACGGCCCCTGGTAACAGAGAAACACAAAAAGTCGGCAGGGTAGCCAGGGGCCGGGACCAACATCGTGGCGTACGAGACGCACTCCGGGACTGACACAAAAACTGGAATGGTGAACAGCAAATCAAAAGTGTCGGCCAGGGCCGTGCTGTCATCGAAAAGCCCCAGATCATGCACTTCGTTCTGGGCCTGTCGCAGGCTCGGACAGGAACGGCCTGGGATCTGCACATAAATAGGGACATGGTTGGGTCCCAGCAGGTAGATAGGCTGGTGCTCCGCATCAGGAGACCCCATGATGGCCTTACGTTCGGCAAATCTGGCTTCATAGAAGAGCTGCAAGCCTGTGGTCGCCTGTGCCTGCCACTCGGAAAAGTGCGCCGAGGGTCGCTGCAAGCGCGGCAAGCGCATCGGGAGTGAAAGAAACCTGAGCCTATTGATCTCCCTGAGCAGGAAAGTGGCTGGCACAACCGAGTGGCTGCCCGGATCGCTGACAAGCTGGACCAGGTCCCCATTACAGAGAGGCCGGTTCTGGGCATGTTGCGGAATCCCGTTGACAAGGACCAGCAAGCCCCGCTCGGCCTGCGCCGGCATCACAACATTGGCTGGCATGGTTCCCGGATTGACAGTCATGGCCTGGAGAAAGGCTCCCCCATTGGAGGGGTCATAAGCAATGTAGACATCGCCGTCGGGCGGAAAGCAGACAAGCGAAACCAAATACTCATTTGTATAGCGGGATCGCGGGAAGGCCCCGGTGATCTGCAGCTGAGCTCCTTCGGGAATTCTCGGCCTGAACATCCACCTGAGCCAGGACCTGCGGCTGCAGCCTGACAGTAGTCCCGCAGCCTGTCATGATGAAGGTGACCATGGTGGGGCCGTCAGAGGCTGCACGCATTTCTGTGGTGGTTGAAGTGGTGCCTCCCACAGCCGCAGGCGCTAATTGTGGGCAGCGACCATTGAACGTCCTCAACCTGAGCAGGCATAGTATCCCAGACTCTGCCATTGGCATCCTGCAGAAAGAGCGCGTTTGCATGTGCCGCCCTGAGCACAATGTCAGGTGGCACGCCACATGTCTGTATCACCGAGGCTATGACGTGTTCAGCCTCTGCGCCTGGTGCAAGTACTAGGCAGCAAATTTTGCCGCCTACGCCCCGAAGATCTACCGGCACGACCCCGTGTCCTGCGGGAAGTGCCATTGCAGTTAGCACTATTTCAGGCTCGGCGAGGGAAGGCAGAGATGGTGTGAGCAGCCTCGCGCTGCGAACGGACTCCGGGTTCGCCCCAATGGCATCGGCGAAGTAATCGGCGGGTTCAGTGCGGATTGGACCCAACCTAGAATGAGCTTGGTCTCAGTAGCCACCAGCAATGCGGAGATGCGAGTGAGAGGAGCTTGCAAAGCCTGACTGGATGACCTGCCTTTGGCGANCAGCAATGCGGAGATGCGAGTGAGAGGAGCTTGCAAAGCCTGACTGGATGACCTGCCTTTGGCGAGCACTCCAAGCACAGACTGATTGTCAATCAAAAGTAAGCGCCGAAATTTCATTTCTTGGGGATTCTTGGCTAACTTCCGCAAGAGATCAAGGACAGCAGCAGCTTCCAAAACATTGATGTGGCCGGACTGCTTCCACCTGTAAGAGAGAAACACTTTCCAAATCCAACTCGAAGGATCAATGGGCCTTCTTGCAAGCTCATGCGGGGAATAGGGCACACCTGTGTCAAAACGCACGTCACTTCCTCTGTGTGAAACAAGTCGAAGGTAATTGAGAATGAGGAATTGTTCATTACTCAGCTTCTGGGCTGGATCTGCGAGGCATGCTGGTGAAGGGATTGGCCGCATGCCGAGTAGTTCACGGAGACTGCATGCCTCCGGGACGCACCCAGCCTGCGGACCAAACTTCTCGCTCCAAGTGCGATGGCGCTGATGATAGTCATGCTTTTCACGACTTTGCCACACANCCGGGACGCACCCAGCCTGCGGACCAAACTTCTCGCTCCAAGTGCGATGGCGCTGATGATAGTCATGCTTTTCACGACTTTGCCACACATCCCACAGAAGATCCAAAAGGCATATGCTGCGACACGTCTCAGCCGAGGCGGCCAATCCCACCAAGAGTCGAGCAACGAACAAAACTGGAAAAGCTGCAGCAACGAACTGGCCCATTTCATCNGACACGTCTCAGCCGAGGCGGCCAATCCCACCAAGAGTCGAGCAACGAACAAAACTGGAAAAGCTGCAGCAACGAACTGGCCCATTTCATCCTCAGACGGGGTTGGCTTCAGACCATCAAAATGAGTGGATCCAAAACCCAACATCCGCGCTTGTTCAATCGCTTTCAAGCGACGGGGCCCACCACGGTCAGTCACCATCCAATCATCTTCATACATGTATGGTGGGACGCGGAAGGCGTCTGCCCTCCACCGGTTTTGAGCTTTGGCCGATGCAAAAGCCCCGGTGTGGTCTTGCTGGGGGGCGACGCCTCGTTTAAAGGGCTTGACGAAACATGGCCATGGAGTTTCGGCACGTGTGTATCGACGAACCCCTGGGTTCAGGAAAAGTGAAAGAGAAGGCCTTGTGCAAGTCGCACCAACTTTGACATGCATCAACCCCGTCCTGGGGTCTTCAACGTCGATCAGGGTGAGGTCCTGCCCAGGAATTACGTCAAGCCCGCGTAGCCANGAAAGAGAAGGCCTTGTGCAAGTCGCACCAACTTTGACATGCATCAACCCCGTCCTGGGGTCTTCAACGTCGATCAGGGTGAGGTCCTGCCCAGGAATTACGTCAAGCCCGCGTAGCCAGACCTGCTGGGTCCTGCAACACCAACCAAACTCCTCACACTTAACATGCAAGGGTCTGCACCCAATCTTGGCATTGGCCACTTGGGTTTGCACCGGGTCAAGAGTAACACAGTCGTACAACTCAATCAANGTCCTGCAACACCAACCAAACTCCTCACACTTAACATGCAAGGGTCTGCACCCAATCTTGGCATTGGCCACTTGGGTTTGCACCGGGTCAAGAGTAACACAGTCGTACAACTCAATCAACGACCACGGTGGTTCATCTGTCCTCGCAGGGGCCTCTTGCAACCAACGTCTGACATCAAGCATCTTGTCTAGGTGGTAGAAATCCCCGCGACTTTGAGGCCANTCGTACAACTCAATCAACGACCACGGTGGTTCATCTGTCCTCGCAGGGGCCTCTTGCAACCAACGTCTGACATCAAGCATCTTGTCTAGGTGGTAGAAATCCCCGCGACTTTGAGGCCAACCGCCAACTAGCAAGACACGCTCAACTCGTCTGAACATGACGCGCCATCTGGAGACCTCCTCTTGAGTCAGCTCCTCAATCTTGGAATAGAACAGTGCGAAGGGCATGNTCTGAACATGACGCGCCATCTGGAGACCTCCTCTTGAGTCAGCTCCTCAATCTTGGAATAGAACAGTGCGAAGGGCATGTGGGCTTTTTCGAGTTTGCGGGCACGTGCATTCGAGTCTAGAAAGATCAACCCCATGGGAACGATGCCCAATAACTGCAGAGCGCGGCTCAAACCACCCATGCCACCGTAGACCTCAACCACCAGGATAGGGGCAGCAGGGGAACCTCCAATGCACTCGACGTCATGAGCCAACAAGTGTGCTCGGGCTTCACCAACTTTTGAAATCTGAACGCTGTGACAAGCCCCGCCACCTTC
>BGNK01001811.1:8820-51001 GCA_003297005.1 Symbiodinium sp. clade A Y106
GCAAGGTCAAGTTTTGATCGTTCAGCCCATGTCCTAGGAGTGGATCAAAAAAATAAAACTACTTTAAGGCTCGCAGCCCAAAGCAAAAAAATTCAATTCCATGCCCCACATGTTGGCACTCAAAAAAAATAAAGCTCTTGGCAGCAAGCCCATCAAACCTTTTCAATCTGAAATTCCAACACACCGACACTTCTAAATAAAAATAAAATAACATGACGACAAGGCCCCCCAAGTAGGCTNTAAAGCTCTTGGCAGCAAGCCCATCAAACCTTTTCAATCTGAAATTCCAACACACCGACACTTCTAAATAAAAATAAAATAACATGACGACAAGGCCCCCCAAGTAGGCTAAGTGGACTTAGCCTAAGTGCACTTAGCCGCTACTTAGCCAACTTATAACCCATTTGCTTAAGTAGGTTAAGTGCCTAGCTCTATGTAGGCTAACTGGGTTGTGAGGCTTGCAGAATAAGTCCGCTACCTGCAATGGTATGTAGATACTAACCAGCTAACTANTTATAACCCATTTGCTTAAGTAGGTTAAGTGCCTAGCTCTATGTAGGCTAACTGGGTTGTGAGGCTTGCAGAATAAGTCCGCTACCTGCAATGGTATGTAGATACTAACCAGCTAACTATTTACCGGCAACATATAATTTTTCTTATCTACATAGTATCTTGCACCGTTAACATAGACAACATATAACCCATTTGAGGGTCAACTTATACAAGATATAAGCTAGGTTACCGGACTTACTAAGTCAGCTTCGTAACCACAACAAGTCCACCAACTAGATATAAGCGGAAGCGACCCTCCAAGCAACGGCTGCGCGAAGCTTAACCGACGATGTACGACACACGCCGCCGCGTGCCGCGACGCCTCGCCCGCGACGCCGTCGCCGCAACCGCCGCCGCCCGACGCCCCGTGAGGATTCAATCCCGACGCTCAGCAACGGCGTCCCCACTTGCCCAGCTGCAGCTGAAGAGCTAAGCGCCGCCGCGTCTGCGACGCCGACTGGCATACCCGCAGCGGCATGGGTAAGCCTGGATGAGGTCAGCTTGGCAACGGAGCTACAGCACCCGGTGCCTACTCTGCAGAACGTGCCTCCTTTCATGAGGGCCGCGGTGCGGGGGGCCCTGCAATGCGCTCTGCACCGCCTGCGCAGCGACTACGCAAACGGTATCGGCGACTATCCGCCACATCGCGTGCGTGGAAGATGTGGAAGCTGTTCCTGCTCACCCCGCGGATGCTGTTGGCCGGCACCGCACAAGCAGGGGCGGAAGGGCGAGCCGAGCTACTGGGCAGGGCGGCCGCGTTGGAGCGAGGCGACTGGGCGCGGCTGTTGCGCGGTGCTCGCGCCAACAGCGGCAGGCCCGACTCCGCACGCCCCGCTCAGGAAGCGGAGACCCTCCAGATGGACAGGCCGCGCCGAGCATGCGTGAAGGTGAAAATGGGTGAATAGACCCGAGCACGCCATATCCTGACTGCGGCCGAGCTGGTGCCGGGCGATGAGACGACGTACCGGGCCCTGACGGACCCCGCGCGTCGACCACCGGAACCGCGCACCGCCGTCCCTGCCGCTGCGCTGCAGCACGAACCGGCGCAGATTGCGAAAGCTGTGGCAGCGGCCTTGCGCGACACTCGCAGGGGCGGCGCAGCGGGCCTCTCTGGAATGCGCGCTGAGCACTTAAATCTTTTGCTGCAGGACCTCGACGCGGTAGACCTGCTCACTGCTCACGGAAGCTGCGAACCATGTAGCGCGTGCGCAAGTCCCCGCCGACGTCGCTGAAGGTCTTGCCCGCACGCGACTGACGGCTTTGCAGAAAGCGGATGGGGGCGTCCGAGGCATCGCTACAAGGGGTGGATTTATCATGCATCGCGCGGCATTTTTATGCATGGGGCGTCCACATGGGGAACTGCTGGTCTTGATTTGTTGCCACTGACGTGTTTCTTGAGCGGGTGCTTGCGACATCGAGCGTCCACATGGGGAATGGTTTTTGCCATGTTAGTGGTGCGGAATAGCAGGAGGAGGATTTGCTGGTTTCATGAGAAACTTTCTTGTATCAGTTGTTGCTATCGAACAGGAGTCTCGGTCACATTGTTTGGTCGGGAATCAACAACTCTCCCCTCGGCGCACCCACGCAATGCCTGTATCGTGAAATTCCGCGACATCTCCTGACAAGCGAGCTTATGCAACTCGGAGACTGCAAACAGCATCCACGAAGGGGCTTGAAAACAGCGTCTACTTGGAAATTGCTGTTTGTAACGGCAGTGCATATACACGAAAAAGAGTCATAATTGCACTCAAGACCTGGCGTCGGCCACATGTGCGAGGATTCTGCACGTTCTTCACTGCTGCTGCAAACACGGCGTCTACATCGGGATCCGTATTCCCTGATGCATAATTTCGCCGTTGATGTATATTTGTTCTGACGCAGCGTCTACATGGGGTGATGCATATTCCCACCGGGTGACGTAAGATAAATCCACTGGGTTGTACCGGGGACGCATTTCGTCGCCTGGTGTCGCGAACCCTCGCGAAGGAGTGGGCCGGGACTTTCGACCGAGCCACTCGCCCCTATCAATTTGCGCTGCAGGCGCGGGCCGGCACGGATGCTTTTGGCAGCCCATGTCCGAGCCGCACTGGCACTGCGACCGGACGCGGTACTGGTATCGCTTGACGGCCGCAGTGCATACGACTGCATGTCCAGGGCCGCGTTCCTCACCAAGCTGCACGAAGTCGCGCCCGAGNTCCGAGCCGCACTGGCACTGCGACCGGACGCGGTACTGGTATCGCTTGACGGCCGCAGTGCATACGACTGCATGTCCAGGGCCGCGTTCCTCACCAAGCTGCACGAAGTCGCGCCCGAGCTGCTGCCGTTTGTGCGTTTTTTTTTTATGGCCGGCCCTCCACCTACAGCTGGTGGGACGACCAGGGGCGGTGCCGCGAAGTCAAGCAAGGCGAAGGCTGCGAACAGGGCGACCCTCTGGCCCCTGCATTGTTTGCCCTGGGTCAGCACGATGCCCTGCACCGCGCGGCTTCCACCCTTCACCCGGACGACAGCTTGGTCGCGTTTCTGGACGACCTCTACCTCACCACGACGCGCTCCAAGGCCAGGACGTCCTTGGATGCTGCTGTCGAGGCCGTCGCCGACCCCGCCACAAGGCATCGCAGAGCTCGGGGACGAAGTGTGGAGAGGTGACCTGCGCTCAGATCATCGCGGCATTGTCGTGCTGGGCACTCCAGTCGGGCACCCGGACTTCGTCCACAACCGGGCCTCGCCCTGGCACAGGCAGTCGACCGCAAAGGCCGGACTTACCCTAAGTTCTTGGATGCTGCTGTCGAGGCCGTCGCCGGCCACTGCGGCATCGGGGCCAACTTGGGCAAAACACGAGCGATATATAGGCGCTTGCGAGGGGCCCCCGCCCCAAGGCATCGCAGAGCTCGGGGACGAAGTGTGGAGAGGTGACCTGCGCTCAGATCATCGCGGCATNCCAACTTGGGCAAAACACGAGCGATATATAGGCGCTTGCGAGGGGCCCCCGCCCCAAGGCATCGCAGAGCTCGGGGACGAAGTGTGGAGAGGTGACCTGCGCTCAGATCATCGCGGCATTGTCGTGCTGGGCACTCCAGTCGGGCACCCGGACTTCGTCCAAACCTGGGCAACCCAGCGCCTCGAGGAAGAGGAGCGGCTACTCTGCCAATTGGCGAAGCTCCCGGACCTGCAGTGCTCCTGGCTGCTTCTGCTGCTATGTGCTTTCCCCCGTGCGAACCACGCCCTTCGCACGGTGCCGCTGCCTCGGAGGCGCAGCCGAACCCGAAGCCCTGCATGCGCGAGATCTGGCAACTCTGCCAGCCTGCCTGGGAGGCCTGGGACTGCAATCGGCGGAGCGCACAAGCCCTGCAGCGTACTGGGCAGGTCGAGCAGATGCTTTGCCGGTCATCCACGCCCGTCTGCGCGCCGCTGCTGAGGCCCGCGAGCTCCTGCAAACAGAAGGTTGGGAAGCCTGCCCAGGCTGGCGAGAGATCCTCCAAGGAGTAGCGTGTAGGCCTTGGGCTCCCGCAGGCCCTGCTGACCGGACAGGAAGTGGGCAGGAGCACAAAGGCGTGTGGAAAAACTTGGTGGTCGTTGGGTTGAAGTCGGCGGCCCGCTTTGGGACCGAGGCTGCAAACTGGCTCCGTCTGCTCGCAAAGCACCGTGCCGCCGACGTCCCCGCAGGTTCGCCGCCTCCCTCTGCAGAAGTGGTCCGGGCCCGCAACTTTACCCGACAAGGCCCTACCGTATACGCTACGTTGACCGCCAGCTGGGGCGCTGCAACTGCCTTCGGCGACTGTGCCCTCCTGAGCTCCTCGAGGTCGAGGATGCAATCCAAGTCTGGGCCGACGGGCTGACGAGGTGCAAAGGAGCGGGCCATGCCTGTCACTGTCCCAGAGCGGTGCTGGCCGCCGCTGGACCGCCACTGATAGTTGGCAACACCGCCGCCGCGTCCAGGCCGTGCGCTGCGCAGCGCCGGTGGGGCGATAGGACCGGAGGCAGACGAGGTCCTGCACGAAGCGAAGAGCCTCCGCATTCCAGCGCCCTCCGATTTCAGATCCCAACAGCATATAAGTTCAGGGTACGCCGCCCATCTGCGGCGCGCAATGTTGTAATAGCGCTTGCTGTGCCGCGAGCACTGCCGGCATTGCAACTCGTCATGCTTTACCCCGTTGCTCCGCTTCTGCATCAATGCATCCACGACTCGTGTTCGGAAAGCAGCCTGTGGTTCCTCCATGGGCATCAGCACTTGCACCCGACTCGCTCGTTCGGGTCCGTGACGCCATGCTGCCCCTTGCTCAACGTGTGTGTTTGTTAGGTTGTGTCGTGGTAGGTGTCGCGCGTTTGCGGGAAATGTATAGCGAACCACGGGTTCTGTAATATTCTGTAATTATTAAGCAGGCCTGCCTACATCTTACTGAGTCATACTGAGTCGGCCTCTCTGTTCGTATGTCTTCTCGGAGTAGAGCGTTGAAGTTCGCTCTGAAATTTAACGGGAGTCCGTAAGACGGCGATTGCATGTCATGGCAGAACTAGCTTGCTTTGAGGAGCCGTTTCGAGCGTTACTCAAATGTAGAAGCCCTTCCATATCGTGCCAGGGTTGCGACTACCTCATGCCCCTGAGTTTCAAAAAGTTTTCGCATGTTCGAGCGTGGCTGCTTGTTCGTTTCTGTGTCGCACACAGCTCAGGCTACCCTGTCGCAGGTCAGCCGGCTATGTTTATCGTTGCGTGATGTTGTGTTGTGAGAATTGGGTGTACTTCCGTCTACGTTCGAGATACGAGGCTGAGACGCGCACAGGGCATTGTAAGTTGTAAGATTTTTCAGCAGTTTTGCAGGATTTGGCCGCTGGTGTCCATCGTTGTCACGCCAAGTGCTGCAATCCTTCGCAGAGAAAGTCCCCTGCAGACTCACGGCTGAAAGCTCTTATCACAAGTATTGTTTTTCTTTTTTTGTGGTGATTTTCCCAATCTTTTCTCAGGAGCGACATCCAGCCAAGTCTTTTAGAACCTGGGCAAGATGGCACTTTTTTTCAGTTGTGTCGGGCCAAGGTGCCAGGGAGGAATCTGGCAGGTCTAGTGCGTTTATGAAGACTGTAGCGTCGGACCTCATGAGATCATAGTCTTCCATGATTGCAGGAAACCAATGTCTCCGCACAGAACTGGCAATTCTGTGCAAAGCAATGGGAGGACACCAGGGTTCGCTGTCAGTAGGCTCCTTTTCGCTTACGACATATTATCTCCTCTCTGAGCATGTTGCGAGGAGTGCACATGCAATGGCCGTATCAGGCTGCTTGCCCTCGTGCCAGCTTTGTGTATGCGTTGTGGCTGTCACCCGCAGGTGGGGCAATCACGAGACTTGGAAGGTGCTGGATTCACCAGCAGACGGATCAATTTTGACCGTGCAGAAACATGGATGCACTTACTGCGCCACTTGTGAGGGCGGTGCTGTGCATGGAGATGTCCTTGATTGCATCGAGGTGCAGTATCGATCATCTGCATGACGTGCTTCCCGGCGACGACGGAAAGCACTGCCAGCTTGTTGGCAGAATTGGTTGTATGCGTGGTCGGATGGGAAGACCTGAAAATGCCTATTCGTTGTGCAGAAGGTGTCAAGGTCAAGTGGTTCGCGGAAGTTCACTGAGGCAAGGTCGTTGTGGCTTTCATGGCAATGCCCATGCACCGTTGACTTTTGCATCCAACCTGCCCTGCAGTTCTCAGCTTCCAACGTCGCTGCAGCTATTAAAATTCAACCAGCTCGTTGACTGCGTTTGAGAAGTTGTAAACGCTCCGGACTTGTTTTGACTGACATGCCATTGTAATCCTTGTGCTAAGGGCGGCGATGGAGAACGCCGACTGGGTTTTTTGTTCCAATCAGTGGCAAGAGTGCCAGTGCAACAATGCAGTCAGGCTGAGAACTTGGTTTCTTGACATAGGCAGCATTGATCATGAGTCACAACGTGGGGCCGCCTTGGCAAGCAGCACCATGTCTGCTGGAAGTGTTTGGAGAAATAATGCTCTGAGGTGGGGACATGACCAAACGTGGACATTTATTCGCCCCCAAAAGCACGAGCAGATGTTTACGGTCAAGTGACTCGGGCTTGCTTCAGTGGCTAGGGAGGCATCACAAGACCGTAGAGCTGTCGTCACGAATTGGCTACACTGGAACTTAGGTGCGATGTGCACACTCTTGGAGATCCTGTGCCAGGTGAAGACGGTAAGCATTGCCAGTGTTTGGTGAAACACGGAAGAAACTCAGCAGAGCTAGAGTTAGAGAATGCAGAGGTTGCATGCTGGCCGCATGTTGCGAAAACTGAGGCCTCTTCGAAAAACAGCTGAACCCGTGCCTGGGCTGCCAGTTATGGTTCAAGAGTGTGGCGATGTTTGGCAAGCTGCGCATGCGGGGCGTATGACGAAAGTTACCCAGGATGCTTCTAAACGAGCAAGTGGCCGACAAGGGTGGTTCTCGTCTCATTGCCTCGTGCGAGATCTTTGAGGCGAGCCGAGGGCTTGCCTGCAGTGCACTGCAGAGTTGATTAGGGAAAGCGTCAGTGCCCAGGCCGCAAAAGGCCGAGGGCCGAAGGTCGGGTGCCACGGCAGCCGAAGCAGTGCGATGGCCATTGGTTGCAGAGCGAGTGTTGCATGCGGCAGGACCAAGCTCTATGGGAAGCGGTGGAGCCTTTCTGTTCCAAGGCATGGGAGGCACGGTGGCCGGTCTTGTGTCACTGTGCAGTCCACCCGGTCAGCTTGCAGGAACGAGCTGCCAAGGATGAGGCATTGGCGGCCGGATGTAACAGGCTTGCCTTCAGAAGCCCGACTGGACAACGCCAGAGGTTTTGTTGTTTTTGTATGTCTGACAAGAGTAACGATAAGATGGGCATGGCCCAGGCAGCCTGAACACTTGAACATCTTAGGTTCGATGCAGAAGCTCATGCAGGCACGGCTGGATGCCCGATTCTCAAAGAATTACGATCGCTTGGTGGACAAGGCGTGCCCCACCTTGTTTCGTGTTGCATTGCACTAGCAACATCGTTTCAGTCGGGCAGGGCAGTGAGGTCGACGCATTTAGAAAGACAGAGAGAGAGATAAAGGTAATTCACATTGCTTGCAGGATGGGTGGCTGCCAAGGGCATTCGTCAACTATTATGCAGGCGCACCAGGAAGCCTCTTCTCAGCATTGTCCATGATTCAGGATGTTTGAGGTGTTTTCGGAGAGGTGGCATGCCTGCACTCAGGTAAGCATGCAAAGATGACGGAGCAGTTGATTCGCGCTGCACCAAGCTTCGTGAAAACTGGCAGCCACTCCCCGAACCTGACCAAGCAGCATGAACATGGATTTGCCTTTGTCACAATAGACTTCTAGAAGTTTGTGCATGTGTATTTCAGTAAGTGATAAGAGATTAGTGTCACGACTCATAAATTTTTAGCGATAATTTAGCAGAAGCGAATTGGGAGAACAGACTCGTGACTCTTCTGTCCATTATGTACTCATAACCATGGTGGCCTGCATTTCTTGTTGCGTCTTGATAAAACATAACACATGTTCATACCAACACGGTAGCAGACTAGTGTGCGAAGTGACAACTTCATCGCTTTCATGCTAACACGATCGATTTCGAGGATCTTCACTTGTCGGATCGTCACGAATTTGCATGCATTCCGTGGCATTCAAAAATATTCTTCTCTTTCTCCCTCTTCGAGGTGCCTCCGAAGCCATGGCCCGGGACCGAAAGAACTCTTGGGATTCGTGCCTGTGTCACGGACCCATGGAGGCATTTGCTGCGGCGTTCCCCGAAGAGGTGCAGTCATCTGTCGTGGTGCCCTTCGACATGTTCCACGCCTCGATTTGCCCAAAGTATATCGCGAGCAAAAACTGTAATATCCGCACGAACTGCCTCTACATGCATCCGGATTTTATTAACAATCATAGGGTCGTGCCATCTGATTTGCCACAAGTGGTTCCAAGGTGTCTGCGACTGCCCACAAAACTATTGGAACCAGCATGGGTATGACATCGAAGCAGCGATGCGCTCTGCATTTCATGCGCATTCCAGCTACAAATCACGACGGGGACAAATCGACCGCCATTTCAGGTTTCACGTCCACGTCTGGCAACACGGAACTGTTCGTGGGCAAGTCCGGGAGCTGCTTTTTGAGAAAAGTGTAAACAACGCTCTGGAGGGATTGTGCTGTTTTCTTCCCTTCCTCCGACTTGCCACCCACTGCCGCAGAGCGAAACAACGTGTGACACACGACGTCAGCGACACAGCGGTGTGCTTAGAGCATGCCAAAAGGTCACGCAAGGAGGACAAAGTCATCCTACTGACGCCGGGTTCAACAGGAACGCCGGCGTCAGGCTGGTCGGGCAACATGTTCAGCGTAGCCTATCTGCACAGAGAATCACCTTGGAAGCTTCCGCTGCCATTGCTTTGTTTTGCTTTGCACATGAGCTCCGGAAGTCGCCTTCCCTTGTGATGGGCTGGATGCTGAACAACAAAGTCCGAGCTGATGTGCACCTTTCTTTCATCTCCTGGACTTCGCCGGGGCTCTGGACATCAAAAGTTTCTCGCACACCGTCCGGGCATCTGCAAAGAAATGACGCACTTCATCAGACGCGAGCTTAGTTGCCTGGAACTTGTCGTCGTTGCCGTTGACTTGTACTTTCGAGGCCAAATTGATGAACTCAGTCAAATCCTTGTGGGACTGTTGCATTTGAGCCAGCGGCGTTGCTTCGGTTGTCTGCTCGACCTGACCTTCTCGACGGACAACAGGGCCTGCACCGAATGTCATCAACATCTTTAAAGTTTTGAGTTATAAGTGTATCAGTCTATAAGAATACTTAATCTTCAACAACAGACAACTTCAAGGAGCCTTTTGGAAAAAGCCCAGAAGCTGGGACCAATCCCCTGACGACGGAAGCTTCGCCGTAGCCTCGACCAGGCCGTGTACCAACGACCGCCATGAGAGGCTGTTTCCTACAAGGCTGCCCACCTGAGAGTAGGCAGACAGCGTCAGCGAAGTCAAACACCGCGATGCCTCCGAGCAAAACGCTTGCACAAAGTCAGTGACCATGTCACCATCGTTCTCGGTACAAAAGCAGCGCAAATGATCGCTGCGGCCTTGCAGCCACGACGCCCAAGACGCAAGATTCTCCGCGCTGGTGAGCACCTCTGCCTGGACAGGCTCCGACCCAGAATGGCGGTCGAACACGAACCGAAGAAGGCCTGCAACCTCGCTCGCCACTTTGTGGTACGACGCTTCCAGCGACTTCACCTTTTCTGGTACGCCGTACTTCCGGACGTGTTGAAATGGAATCGGACCAAATCTCAGATGCCTTGATGGTGGTCAGGATTTCTTTCAAATCGAAACCGTCACCGTCTTCGACACCGTCGTTGGCTGCAGCAACAGCATCATCATTGTCATTGTTGGTTTCCTTGTAGTGTGCGAAGCGTTGCCGATCTGTGGCAGGGATCTCATCCAGGACCTTGCTGGGCAGGTTCGCCAAGCTGAACTCGAGCACCTCACCTGAAGCCTTTCCGGCAACGCCTGCAGCATGGTTGACCAGAAATCCTTCAAAAGCTGGTCATACCGAAGCTTTTGACGAGGAAGAAGTTGTTCCAAATCCAGTTTGTCACACTCATGCCAAAAAGAGCTCATTATGGCGAGGTCTGAAGCACCGAAGCCGTTCTTGCGGGCGGTCAAATTCGACAGATCAATCGCGATAATGCTGCTCGATTGATCCTGAGAAATCTGGCCGACTACCGTCGACGAGAGATCCGTAGATGGCGCTTTGGCACACACTTCACGCTTTTCCTTCCTCGACTACCGCGAGTGGGACAGATATCGAGATGCCTTCGAAGTTCGCGATACCGTAACGCCAACGAGGAAGCCCGATTTCGGGATGCACATTTTCGTGGGCGGTCTCCGCATGGTGGCGGTGGATCCTTTCCACCGGCGAGTACGCCAGCCTCATCCGAGTATAACACGGTTACAGGAGCCGAGTCGGCCTCTCTTCAACCTGACCCACGTGGAATCCGAGTCGGACTCGGCGACGGCCCCGAGTGTTGGTCGGACAGCGCGAGATTCTGCCTGCCATGGCGATGCAGAGACGAGGGCCAATGCCCCGAACCTTCCGCGAGCACGCGTTAGCCGCCGGCGCCGCCCTGGGTGCCGTGTGGGGCTTGTTGCTGCTGGCTACTTGGGTGCTTGCGCAGGCGTGGTGCTGCTGGCTACTTGCGTGCCTGTGGTGCTACTGGCTGCTTGGGTGGGCCTGGCTACTTGGTGCTGCTGGCTACGAACTGGGCGTCCACTACTTGGGTGCCCATGTGAGGCCTGGTGCTGCTGGCCGCTTGGGTGCCTGCGCCGGCCTAGTGCTGCAGGCTGTTTGGGTGCGGCGCCGCACAGGCACTCAAGTAGCCAGCAGACCAGGCCCGCAAAAACACACCCAAACCAGCACCACTGCACGGGCACCCAAGTATAGCCAGCCACACCGGGTGCGGGTGCGGTTGCTGCTGCTGTTGTTGCTGGCGAGCGGGGCCTGGTGCTGCTGCCTCGAACAGGTCCTTCGATGAGCTATCTCATCAACTTCGGGCTGTTCGTCGACCTCCCGGTGCATACTCCGAATCGAGATGTTCTACACGAACGCGTGCTCTTCTCGGGTGTCCCGAACAACTTCACCGATCCCACAGCGACGTTTACTTACTCGATTTGGCACACGATGTTGGCGTCGATGGCTAACTTGCGCCACTCTATGGCAGTGGTGTGTCATGTCATATCCACCGACCTCCAATGGAGACCTGGTACAGCTCCACCATGCCATCACTACATTTGTTTGGCATGCAACATGGTCACCGACATGCACACCCTTCTCGGCGCGGCGCTCAACAGCAACCACTTTTCCTCACCCAAGTGACGCTTAACCGGCTTAACCATCGCACGACCAATCGCAAGCGCCAGTCGAAGCCATCGAAACCCACCAGATGCCACACAGATCACTGCTTTCGACGAGCAAATTCCATAGCTCACTCCACCACCTCACCACCGCGCCAATCCAGCCCGACTCGCCCACACTCCCGCAGGCTCCGTGATTTGGCAGGCCCCTACCTGTTACTGGTGATACGCAGTGTGACACAGTATGATATGGCCGATTTCGACGAGGCGTTGCCACGAAACGGCCAACCCTTGCCGTGGCTTTTCAGCCAAAGCCGGTCATTCTATAAGTTGGCATATGCCGACGACACGGACATTTTCACAGGCACTGCCGAGCGTCGAGCGCTGGCAGTAGATCCTGGATACACTGCAAGAAATTGCAAAAAGTCGGTGCTGCAGTGGTGCTCCACTCGCAGGCTGCCCGCAACCACTTGTTTCCCCGGCGAAAACCTCAAGCAGGGCACGCTGGCCAAATACGTGCAGGTCATCCTGAGGGCCGATTCTTCAAGCAAGACCGACGTCACACCAGGCTGGCTAAGGCACGGAAGCATTTCAAGACACTGCATCAATGTTGGAGACACGCAGGCCTGAGCGTTGCGTGGAATCTCCGAATTTCCAATGCAGGGTTCGTACCGATGCTGGCGTATGGTATGGAATGAGCAGCGCTCTCCACAGCAGACCTGCACAGGCTGGAAGCCTGGAAGCCTTCCACTCACAGCCACTTCGCAAGGTTCAGCGGATCAAATCTACTTTTGACATCAAGGTTCTCAAAGACAACCCACTTGCCCAATCCATTCGCAACAAAAAAGTCCGAACTTTGGCTGACCAGCCCCCTCACACACAACGTCCACAGGGCACAACTAAAGTTGTTTGGTCGCGCTTTAAGAGCAACCCTGAGCAACCTGGAAAGGAAATGTGTGTTTACGAAGGCGTTTGTTTACAGGGGTGGTTCTGTAAAGTCAGCCAATAGGGCGTGTCCTCGTAGAGTACACTGGGCAGAGCAGTGCGCCGAATTGGTGTGGCACTTGCTGTACCACCCCACAGGCCCTCCCTCATCAACAGCGGTTGCCGTCCTGCAACTCCACAGGCTGGCAGTGAACCGTCCGTTTGGAACAAGGTAGTGGGCCGCCAACATGTAAGAAACTCCCTAGGTCCAACTCCTCCTGTTCCTACTCACAGTAAATCTTGAAAGCCCAACGAAGACTCATGAAGCAAAAGCAACGCGAGCTTGCGAAATTCCATAACTATTCCATATGCATACCCTTCATACTGCCTGTTCGGACATCATTTACATACAAGTGAAACGTTCATGAAATAGCATAGACATTTGCTCAGATATCAAACCAAAACTGTTCAACTGGAGTCAATGTCTTGAGCATGTTCTTGTGATCGACCCTTCATGAAAGTTCGCTTATTGTCAGGTAGGTGTGAAGTTTACCATAATGAAATGTTGATTGATTAGATAAAAAGTTAAAATCACGTATTTGACAAGTATGATTTGAAGCCTGTGGAAAAGAAAACATACTGATATCTAAGTACTGAACAAATGTGTGTATAAAGCTTAGTTGCTGATGTGCACTCCAAAAGTGCAGCCTAAACACTATGTAGATATTACATGCCAAGCACATAACGCCACCACATGATATTTTCAATTAAGGCAAATCTGTAAATATAAACAATCACACCTTAATGAAACACCGAAAGGAGTAATCCGCGAATTATACGTCTGATGCTCAGCACATGTCATTGGAGTAATATTTAAACGAGTATCTAACTTTCAGTTGGTTCTGATGAAGTTTTGAATTTTAAATCACCTATCGAGTAAACAACTCGGTCAAGGATCCGTTATAATACAATTTTGTCTAGCATCATGTGGCAAACAATTGAGCGAATGCTGCAAAGCCGCGGCACCAACAAACGAGCATATTTCTGGAGGCAATTCCAATAGAACTAATGCTTCGGATTATTCCAATGGCCATTTCTCGAGAGCATGCCAAAAGACAAACCGGAAAGCCAAAATGAGCGTGTCTTTGGAGGCAGTACCACAAAACCACAAAAACCAAAGCCCGTAGGCAAAGAAACGAGCATATCTCCCGAGGCAATTCGAGGCAGTCCAAAACAAACAAAATCAAAGATTTGGAGCTATTCCTGAGGCCATTTTTCGCGACGGTCCCAGAAAAAAAGAACCCGGAAAACCAAAATGAGCATATCTCTTGAGGCAGTCCCAACAAATTCAAAAGTACCAAAATCCATAAGCCAAGAAACTTGCATATCTTTCGAGGCAGTGCCGACAAACACAAAGATGCGGAGCTATTTCAAAGGCAATTTCTTGCTTATGTTTCGGCTTACGGATTTAGTACATTTTTGGATGGCCTCGAAATGTTATATTTTGGGTTGTTTTGGGACTGGCTCAAGGAATATGCTCACACAAATGCTCATGGAGTTTGAAATTTTTGTTTTTGTGGTTTTTGGGACCGGCTCAAGGAATATGCTCACACAAAGGCTCATGGAGTTTGAAATTTTTGTTTTTGTGGACTGCCTCGAGAAGTGTGCTCATTTCAGTTTTCTTGAGGGTTCTGAAACCTCTGCGTTTCTTGTTTTTGTTTGGTACTGTCTCGAGAGATATGCTCATGTCAGGTTTCTGGAATCTTCTGAAGCCTTCGTTTGTTTTGGTTTCTTATTGGGACTGCCTCGAGGAACATGCTCATGTATTGGCCTATGGAGTTAGAAATTTTGATTTCTCGAGACTGCCCTCAAAGTGATTCTTCTCATTTAGTTTAGCGCGCTCGTTCTGGATGTACGTCTATCTTCTGCAGCATATACACATAGAGACACACGCATGCAGATGTACACCATATACACATAAACATAGGATAGATGTATATTATTGAACTGACCCCTGTGCAAGCACGACGGCTTCGGGGAGACACTTTACACGAGTTTCATGTTTTGCAGGTGGTCCCTGGAGGCAGGAAGGCCAATCCAGCAGGACATGTGGGCACTCTTGCAGGTTCAACAACATCAAAAAAATAGCAGAAGATGCAGTACACGAACCGGTGGTTGTCGTTGTTACTACTGACTACTGCACAGATTTTACAATCTTTGGGCTTGCGCTGTGCCTGTTGTATTCATCGCTGCATACTTTGTATATGCAGTAGACGTGTGCCAGGAAAGACTTTATATGCTGTTTGTAGTTTCGGGTTGCCGAGGTTCTGTGCACATGTTCTCCGAAGCTCCCATTGTCGTGCTTCACTTGGGAAGCCGCACCCCAGACTCCTGGACATCCGAACGTTTTCCACGTTTGCACGGGTCTCAGCATCATTGTTCACTCCAGCGAGGAATGTAGCATCCATGCTTGATGAGCGAGGTTGCTTGTACATGCTGCCCCCATGGAGCCGGATGCGCACCGAAGCTTCAATTTCAACAAGTTGAGATCCTTCCTGATCTCTCGCGATGCAGCCTTAGCATGCCTTATCGGCCCTCGGGGGATCCGCAAGGTGTCCGGTCCAGGTGTTCCGAATCAGCAGAAAACCGAGGCCGTCACGGGCGTGGAGTTGGATTCTGATCAGTTTGTGGGGCCAGGAGTTGATTACATGCCAATTGCCTGAATGCCTGTGGATTTTTACGGACATGCCCACACATTTGCGAGCAACTTTTCCGGAACTCAGGTTTGATATGAGCGAAAAGGAGGGAAGGGCGATGTGGCATCTTGTGTTGACTTTGCTTCCTGGAATGCTCTCACCTTGCATACCCGGCCTTCGGAAGGAGATCACGCAAGAGACTCCTCTTCCAATTCTGCCAGTGCATTTCTACAGCTTCACGCAGGCTCATGCAGCTGCTATGGCTGCTATGGTGTTGGCACTGACGACTCATGATGACTCATGCTTGTACGACCGCAGAGGCGGATACGCCCAACAATGTGTGGTGGCAGCGCTACTGTCCTGACCCCCCTGTGTGCAGACTCAGCGAATCCAAGTTCTACAAAACACGCAACTCTGCAAGTCGTGTCATGCAGGCCTGCAAGCACCACACCATGCGATGGAGCCACGCCCATCCCACATGGACACGGGGTGGCTGAGACAGGTTTGAGCAGGAGCTGCAAACGCGACGAGCCTTCAGGACCTTCTACTCGCTGCCTTTCCTTGGACGCTGGCTCCGCCGCCACTTCAGAGATGAGACGCCCAGCTTCTTATTCCAGCAATGGATGCCCTGGCATTGAGTCGGTGCCGTAATGGAACGTAGATGAGGAAACTGCCTGCAGTGACGGACAATGCTGGTGAATTGGCTGCCCTTGCCGTGGCCAAGATTCCAGAGGACGAGGACCTTCTGAACGTGGCGACCTGGGAAGAGGCTTAGCTTCGAGTATCTCATGTGACGATTTGGCAGCGCCCATGCGACGGCCGGCATGTCCAGCATGTGCTAAGGAGAAGGGGCATCTGATCTCGAATTCAGCAGGCTGTTGAGAGATGGCAAGAACAGCTTATCTGGAGCGAGAACAACAGCTTTGGAAGGTAGGGCCGATCTGAGGACGAAGCAGTGGTGCAAGTTCGATAACGACTATCATGAATTTGCTGACATGCTGAGCTGGAGCCCTCAGAATCTTGCCTTCAGCTGATGGTCAAGAAGAAGTACCACAAGCGATGATCTGAGTTGTCGGTGCATCGACAGGGCGCTTCTGTCACTCTGAGGAACGGAGATGCAACAAGCACCGGGGACATTGCCAACGATCCAAAATTCTACCCCCACGGCGCAGCCAAGGTGGAAGCTGTGGCAGATGCTCTTGGCTAAACTTAACTGCTCAGTCATGTATAGTTGTACGAGCATTTTCTGAGCCCTGGAGTATTTTGTTTTGTGCACCCGCCCTTGTTGCTCAAGATCTCGCAAATGGTCAGATGGAGTAAGAAGTGGTAGACCGTAGACGTGGATTCCTCTGATCTGCTCGACCTGGATAGACCAAGCAGGCGTAGCATGTCCTTTGGTTTTCAGCCGTCGCTCCATGAGATGAGGGAGTAAAGACGTAAAGACCATGAGCAAAAAAATGGTCCCTGAATCATCCTTCCTGATTTCACCAAGCTCGCGAGTGACGGTGTGGAGCATATCAGGGATTTTTAGAGCTTCTACACTCTACACTGTCACACCTGTTGTGCAGGCATTCTGGACGGCGCACAACTGCAAGGATCCAGATGCGACAGCTCCTGCCCCGGTGTGTTCAGGATTGTTGTAGCTGTTTAGCTTTTGCCTCGGCCAACTTTTGTTGGCTGTGTTGATTGAACAGTAATGCTATATTTGGCCGGTGGGTTCCCCCGATCATCCCCGATCCAAGGCCAAGATGCTGGATGTTACTGGGCGGCACAGGGGCAAGCCGAATCTCTTTTCACAGACATGCTCGACTCCTCGACCCACCAAGGAGATCGAGACACGGTGGAAGCAGGGTCTGTACCCGACATCCACTATCACGTACCAGGGCCGCTTCTGGTCTTCGGGAGCTGCACTCCGGGAGGCGCCTGGGATGGCGAGGGAACGAGGGCTTCCTGTTTTTGGACACCCACAGCTGCCTTGTCAGGCCCACCCAGAGCTGCCGTGCATCTTCTAAGATTCTTTGCGAAGGCATCTGATGACGCGAAGCAGGACTCTTTCTTTCGAGGAAAAGCAGCCTCTGCGTTCCCTTGAGGTCGAGACCAAGTGCCGAATCGCAATTTGTGCTACATGTGTCCGGCTTGTTGAGGCTGCAGCAGTTGTCAAGACAACATGTAGTGCCCATCCAGCCCCTGTCCATAAATGCCAGACTCTGGCCGCTTGGCTGCTTTTTCAGGCGAATCGTTTATTGCTTCAATTGCCTCTATTTCGCCCGTGATTCGCTTTGGCAAGTTTTAATCTCGATTGTCAGGAAATGGCCCTGCCATAATGCTGATCGGCGTGATCGGCGTCGTCTGCGTTGCCGTTGCTGCCCTGGGCCGGAAAGTCAAGAAGGAGCGGGAGATGGTGATTCGATTGAAGTCAGAGCTAGTCAGAGCCTGCACAAGCGGCCGGCACCCACTGAGCCTAGGTTACACTGCAAGCTGAGCGTGCAGCAGAGAGAGAGGCCCGGCGGCGACAAGAGGAAACTCGAGGCAAAGGCGGGGGCAGACGCGGCGGAAGAAGATAGCTCTGAAATTGTCGGGCGCGATGACGCAGAGTGCAACGGACCTGTTTCACCCGATGTCACCCGATGATTTCAGCGATGTCTAGGATATTTGGGACTTATCACGCGGTCGTTGGGCTTGCTCCGGCCATCGCAAAACGTCGCTTTTTGTTCACGCTGAAGTGTGTGTTCATCTCATGGTCTAGCTAAGCTGCTGCCACTCGATCTTTGTAGGGTCTTCGGCTCGAGCTTGCGAGGCAAAATGTAGTCGCTCGGATCAACATTCGCCACCGGCCAGGATGAAGCGCAAACCGAGGCAACACAGTTTGTGCTTGCAAGGTGTACGGTTTGTCTGATGGCAACAACGGCAGTAATGTTTATGTTGCGATTGGAAACGTGGCGCCTGCGAGGCAGGTGCCAATTTTGCAAGCACTAGCTTGCGGCGCTGCTGCTCGTCAAGTCGTAGATCTTGAGGATGCCGGTCGTGCTTGCAAGCTCTATCAAAGTTGTACTGAGCCCCATCGCATTTTGAACAGTTGCCAGGAGGCGAGCAAGCAAGAGGGCCACGCCAAGCCTTGTCATGTTGATGGAGAGGATCTGATCCGCGAGAACGAAGGGGAATTCGAATTGATAGTGTTTGCGACACAGATACAGCCCAGAATCCTGAATGATTTCACTCTTGCAGATAAAGGGACTTCTTGTAGCGATGTTCAGGAGGCCACGTCAGGGCACTTGTCTGATGCTATGAGTTGGCCACTCCATCGCCTTCCTGCACAGCCCGCAACCGTGCGAACCGTGCAATTCGGTCAAACAGGGCGAGCCGTCAGAGTTTCGGATGAGGAGCTTGCTGCCATCGCTCCGGTCGAAATTGTCCGCCACGCGCTGCCACAAAAGCTGGCCGACCAGCTTCTGGATTCACTCCTCCGGGAATCGGATTCCTGGAAGGCCAGCTCCTGGATCGTGCATGGGAAGGAGTTCGCAACTCCCCGGACATCGGCCATCTATGAATTCGCTGCTGGCAGTGGGTCCAGTTGGAGCGAAGCCGGCTTCGGCAAGGAGGAAAGTCGTACCAGATGCGAGCCGTCTGCAACCCTTGATCGAGCAGCCATCTTAATTCAAAGCCTTGTTCGTGAAAAGAGGCCCTACACGAACTGGGTGCCTACGCTTGCTTTGGGAAACCGTTATGAAAATGGAAGAAATTGTGTCGGTTGGCATTCGGATTTTCTCAACTCCCTTGGACCACGGCCGATCATCGTGGGTCTCTCGCTGGGATCTTGCCGTCGTTTCTGCTTGCGCCGAAGTACTACTCCAGATTCATCGCGTGATGCCAGCAAGACTGTTGTGGCTTGTCACAGCAGTTTCAAATTAGGACCTGCGTGCCGTCAAGAGTCATGCTGAGTCATGCCGGCAAGCTGTCAAGTTAGCAGCTCACTCTGCAGACGGCGGCAAGGTGGCATCCATACCAATGCCTCACAACACAGCCGATAGCTCATTCACTGTTTGTGTTCTGCAGATACGTGGTTTACCAAGTTCATGTCCAGCAGCAGAGAAGTGTGCTCAGTCGGTTTTGCTGATTATGTCACTTGCATGTGCTCACTCGAAGTTGAATTGAACTGCTGCTTCCACCGTGAGGTCGTCATCATGTGGGACGATTGCCAGGAAGAGTGGCAGCACTCTGTCCCAAGACAAGCTGACTCCACTGTCGAGAAGCACGCCGTGGCAGGATCGCATGGGTGCGGGGTGGGAGATCTGTAGTAGTGCGAACCTCTACGTGTTTCCGGCATGGCTGTGTATTCCGGCCGGCCAGGCCTTGTGCGCTTGTCATTGACCTTCCGAATGTCGCGCCCAGAGCTCGCGCAGCATCAGAAATCATGTCACTGTGGTCGCTTGTCTGTGGTATGAATATTTCTTTTTGCGCATCGGAGTCCAGGGCTGCTTTGCCAAGGCAGGCCGAGTGCGCTTAAAAGCAAAGAAGGCGCGATGCGGGAGAGTCAGGCCTGAGATTTTAATCGGGGGGATGTGGACAGGACGGTACTACCTGGCCTGCTGCCCCATGGGGAACCTACGCTTTTTGGTATTTGGTACACACACATATTTGACATTGACGAGCCTTCGAATTTCTTGTAGCCAAGGACTTCCAGACAGAGCCATGGCCAAGAGCTATAGTAGGAGAGGTGTTGTGTCCAAGATGTGCGACGAAGCCTCACTGAATCAAATGTCGCTACGCTGAGGTGTGGCTTTTGGGAACCGTGCTCTTGGGCACAGGAGGAGGCAGAACGGCTGAGGCAGAAGATGAAGCTTGGGATGGACAACCTCGAAACTCCAGGAACAAAATCAGAAAGCTGCATATGCTCTCACCGCAGGCTGCCTAGCGTAGAGTCGTTCTCGAACTCACGGTCCCGCAGTGCAACGAGCACGACAGGGAATGCTAGATCTGGTAACCCAAATGTTGCAGACACGGTTTCTATCGAAATTTCAGATGACGACATGCGATGAGACGCTTCGATCTCTTG
This sequence comes from Symbiodinium sp. clade A Y106, assembly GCA_003297005.1. Taxonomy (NCBI): domain Eukaryota; class Dinophyceae; order Suessiales; family Symbiodiniaceae; genus Symbiodinium; species Symbiodinium sp. clade A. Next base: position 28,913 of record BGNK01001811.1, read on the forward strand.
CGACGCCGGCAAGCCACGACAACCACATCGTTAAACTTGCTGGTTCGCAGTCATGATCCTGGAGACGCATCGACTACGACTTCGAACATAATACCCGGAGTTCCAAGAAGGTTGACGAAGGACACCCAGACCCGGACCCGGCCAGTCGCGGGTCCCGGCCTCCGACACTCCGGGGCCTCCTCTCTCGGGGCGTCCTTTCGTGAAGGACGGCATGAGAAGAAGCTTAAGCAAAAAAGGGGGGGGGGCAGGCGATGTGAATCCAAGAGACAATCGTAGCTGCACCTCCGGGATTCGTCAGCATGGAGTGCCAAAGCCGAATGTTCCACGATGCCTGGTTTGTCCGCAGCTGTTCAAGTGGCTCCTTTTTCCAATGGGGTGCCATGGAGTGGGGTTGCCCTTGTTGTGTGCCACTGGACTTCGAAGCCGATGTGGCCGAGGCCGATGGGGATCTTAGGGGCCCTGAGCGCTTTCTTCGCTCCAAGCGGAGCTCCAAGAGAGGGCCGAGGTCGTTGCCGAGGCCGCCTCCCAGCGGGCTGATGTCCCAGGCATGCGCCTCCACGGCCCCGACGCTTCCGGAAGAGCCGGAAGAGCACCCCCAGGAAGCAGAGGAAACACCAAAGGACCGCAGGAACGTCGTTGCCATTGGGCTGAAGCGCTTCGAAGGAAGCGACGGTTTGCAGCCACAGGCCGACTGGGAGCAACTGACGGACAGGGTGGTTTGCATACTGGCACAAAACCCCTCGTCCTTCACGTTGAATGGCACCAACTGTTACTTGGTTGGTACGGGCCGTCGACGCATCTTAATCGACACAGGAGAGCAGCACTTCGGAGCCGAAGCTTTCATGCAAAACTTAAGCGAATGCCTTGCGGAGCTGGGAGTGGAAGGTTTAGATGGGATTGTAATTACGCATATGCACCACGATCACTACGGCAATGTCGGCCGGCTGCAGGAGAAGTATGGTCCGATCCCTGTGTACTCGCGAGAATTTTCCAGTGCATCCTTCGCATTAATTTCAGAGCTTTCAAAGCGAGACCAGCTGAGATATCTGCAGGGCTTTGACGGCAGACCTAGATACAATCCACTCAAAGACAGTGCGCCGAAGGTGTTGCCCGACTCGCTCGACTTGGCATGGGCAGCAGACAGAGTCAAATACATGCCAGGCAAGAACATCGCTGAGAAGCTCCAGTGGCAGTTCTATTTCGTTTGGAACTCTCAGGACCTGCTTGATCGCCTTCGCAGCGGAGAGTATCCTTGGCAAGCATTGGACACTGGAGACACTATTTCGACCGAAGGGGCGACCCTGACCGCTTTACATATGCCGGGACATTCGGAGGACCATATGTGCTTCTTGCTTGAAGAGGAGCATTCCCTTTTTTCCGGCGACCATGTCCTGGGGTGGGGAACGACTTTTGTCGTGGAGATGAAAGATTACATGGAGTCGTTGAGGAAGATGCTTCACATGCATCCAGTCAGTCTATTCCCTGGCCATGGTGGGCACATCAGAGATGGTGTTGACCTCCTTCAGCGCTACATCTCCCATAGGCAGAAGCGAGAAGAACAAGCATGGCAAGCTCTTGTAAAGCGCACCGAGCCGGTGAGGATAGAAGAAATAGTCCGAGAGCTCTATCCAAAAACACCTTACGATCGGATGTGGATGGCGAAAAGCAATATAGAGGTCGGGGTCACTCTTGTGTCGCAAATAAGCAACTTCTAACGACGGCATAACTAAAGCCCTGAGCTAATCCCTTTTTGTGTCAACATGCCGTCATTTTATTTGGTTGTGGGTCAGGGCTGGCAATTGCTGTTTCTGGCATTCGCAGCGACAGGTGCTTTTCCGAAAATTCGTAGCAGATGGGGCCGCAGCTGTGTGGAAACCTGAGATCACGTACATGGAAGCATCCCGGCTGCGAAGAATCAAAGCTTTGCCCAGCGGCTATGTCGAGCGCCGCGCAGCTGCAAGAAGGTCGTACTTTGGGTTAGGTGCACCGGTCCACATGCTCTAAAGATTGAGAGCCGCTGGCTTGGCACTGCAGGCAATCTTCCAGATGCGTATGTGTGGGCAGCTCGGCGTTCTATGGCCAAGCTTTGAGTCTATGGCGTCGGAGCTGAGTGATGAGATCAGCTGAGAGACCGGTGCAGTGCAGCTTGGAGAGAGTTCTCACCGTCCCGTCTAAACGGGGCTTCATCATCAAGGCATGGAGAAGAGCCTTCTCCCTCCAGCCCGATAATCTGATAGTCTCGTGGTTCTCAGTGCTTTGCCCGGGGCGGCTCTTGTGACAGGAGCGGGCAGTTTGCATTCCCGGCATTGCTGGACAGGCACCATTTTCCGCCAGCTTTGCTCCTCACGTGTCGGAGATGTGAGATTGCACGTCGCCGGGATAGGATGCTATGGCAGGGAGTTGGTGATGCAGCTCCCACCAACCAACCAGATGAATGCCTTGTCGCACGTCGAGTTGAACACCAGTCTCAAACCACCATGTGCCCGCTTCGTGTGCTCCCTGCAGGCTTTTGAACAACCTAGCACCCAGGCAAATCTAGGCAACTTGCAGGCCAAGCGGGCCAAGAGTGTTGGTTTTGAGTGATCTCTGCTTGGAACACGGGCCGGTTAGTTTGCTCGCCATGGCTGCGGCGCAGCTGCCGAGCGACCTCGCTGCTGCCTGCCATACGTCTGCTTTGCTGCTTAGCTTCAGTTCCAAGCCTGGCCGGGTGAGAACTCAGGCAAACTGAAGAGAAGATAAGAGAAGAAGCTAAGATTGAGACCGTTTCCGTGGTCAGGGTATGGGGCAGGATGCAGGCTGCAATAACTTCAAAAAAGTCTCAGGCTCCTCGCGCAGCATGGACAAGCTCTGCAGCAGGTGCTGGCAAGCTTACAGGCCGACGTGCGTTTCGATGGCAGAGCACCGAAACGCTGACAAAAGCATGTTCCATGAGTTCCATGTTTTGTGGTATTTCGGCCTTTCGGCCCCCTTCGCGTGTCTGCAGGCGGTCCTGGCTCAGGCTGCCGCTGAGGCTCGCGGCTCGGATGAGGGCTCCCGAGGGAGCAGTCCGCTGACTCGGCGTCCTTGCAGGTGCCCAAGGACAGCGACGGCGCCGACCCTAGTTACCCGGACTTATTGCAGAGGCTTTCGTTTTTCTTGCACAGGCTTGACCACCTCCGGAAAGCAGGTGAAGAGAGCGGACGAGGTGGAAGTCGTCGAGCCGAGCCACGGAGGACCTTTGTTTCGTTTTGGCATGAAGGGTTTAAAGTTTAGGGGGGACGGGCGACGAGTCGAAGAGGTTGCCTCGTGCCCCGAGGAGACACAGGGAAGTCGAAGCAAACCGGGAAGCCTGGTGAGACGACTTTGCCTGCAGCCTCTCCGACAGCGTCGCCACAGAACGGCTGTGGCGGCTGCGCGGCGTGTACGCCATGCGCACCAAAGCCTCAGCAGGCTCAGCAGCCCCAGGTATCTTCCGGATGTCCAAGCTGCCCTCAGAAAGCAAAGGGTTGCGGCAAAGGTCGAGGACCGGTTGTCAGGAAAAGTGCAGAGTCAGTGCAGCGGAAATCCAGAGTTGCGCTTGCCTGGCGTGTGCAGTTTGGGTTGCGAAGGATGGGAACCATGGCCCAAATTCTACGATCCAGAGCCGCGTTTTGATGGTTGGACCAGCTTGGAGTGGAAGGACTGGGTCTCTTCTAGCTGTGGCTCTCGATGGTTCTGCTCTTGGCACTCCCTTCCGCACCGCGTCAGACAAAAACCTTCAATCCAAACGCGACGCCTCAGGTGCTACAACAAGAAAGCCGAAGCCGACATGCTCGCAGAGTGGATGGTGGCCTGTCTTGATTTATCCGACTCCCCCGGTGGATATGGGCAGAACCTTTTGGGATCCGAAGATATCACACACGCTGAGCTGCATGGCGCGCTTCATGAAGTTCCGCTTTGTATAGCATCGGAGGAAGGTTTGAAGCGGTTCAGTTTGGGCATCGATCGACCCTTGTCACCCGAACGTGCCATGAGCTGCTGGAAATAAGATAGTGCTCGTGGAAAGAATGCACAAGTACAACGCAGATACCGTGCAGAATTGAGAATAGAATAGTCGGAAAAGGAACTTGGAGTGTCTTCCTCTGACACCATAGAGATCGAGCTCAGGTGGAAACTTGGGGCCTCTCAAACCTGCAACGAGGATCTGGCGCCTGAAGCCCAGCCAGAGTTTGCAGTCATTGCCAAGTCTATCGTGCAGTAGCCGTCGCCACCATCAAGCACCGGCAGTAGTACACGTTGTCGGCCTGCAGTCGAGCTCGGACTAGAGGCCACTAGAAGGCGTGACAGATGTCACACCTGTGCGTCTGCGCTTTGCAACTTAAGCACCGGCATGTTTCGTGTTCGCTCCATCCTGTTCGTGCTGATTTGCCGCTCCTCAAGCGAATGCACGGCCAAATGTCGTGCTGTTGAAAGGCACTCACAGAAGAGACCTTGGATAAGCAGCCAAGGCAGTCTTGTTCAAGGCTGCCGGGCGGTGCAACTTGACAAATTTGCTTCGCGCGCTTTAGGACTCTAGGTCTTTCATGTGCGGCTCGTGGTCACTGCGGCCATTTGGACTCCGGCAGCTTCAGCCCGGCCCAGCAAGGGCTTGGAAGACTGGGTGTCGTGTCCAGGATGTCCGGCTCCGTGAGTGCCACCAGGGCAACTCGGGCAAGCCCTGCCGGCCAAGCCAGCCAAGAGCGTCCTTGCGACACTTGGCCGTTCTGTCGTGCGCATCCCTGGCTCGGCCTAGCAGGGCAAGAGCGGAACGGCCGAAGGGGCAGAAGAATAAGGCCAAAGTTGCCTTCATAACAGGGGCATCGACAGGAATCGGCAGGGCGACAGCGCAAGAGCTGTGCCACAGCAGCTCGTATTCAACAGTCTTCCTTGCCGGGCACAACGAAGCAAAAACCAAAGCGACTATTGACGAGATAGGCTCGCCTTCAAAGCTGGAGTATCTCCCGTTGGAGCTTTCTTCCTTTCAATCAGTTCGGCAAGCCGCCAAGCAGTTCCAGGATACGGGCTTACCTTTGCACACCTTGGTTTGCAATGCAGCCGTGATGGCGTTGCCACAAAGGCAGGTCTCCGTTGATGGCAACGAACTCCAGCTCGAAGTCAACTACCTGAGTCACTTCTTGCTCGTTAACTTGTTGATGCCGCAGCTTTCGAAAGCGGGAACCGATGATGATCCTGCAAGGACGGATGAGTTAGAACACGAAGGGATCATGTGCAGATGCTTTCCGAACTTGTTTTGTGTGCACATTGACACGAGGATTGTCAACGTGTCATCCTCGGCACATTTTGTCCGGAGTCCACTGGCCTTTGGTGACATGGCGGACCTGAATCTATCAGGTCGTGATGGCGATAGATATGCATACTATCCCTGGACGGCATACGGGCAGTCGAAGCTTGCACAGGCTTGGTTGCATGTGTTTTCTTTCTTCGCGTTCTTTTCCACTCGGTGGACCTAGGAAGAGATGCTGGGGTACCTGCTGCAAGTACTGGCAGTTACGATTTAACAATTTAACTACTTTCTGCGAGGCGGTCATCTCCGAAGTAGAGACCTTGATAAAAAGGTTCAGAATGTACATCCATGGCCGCCAGTTCATGGTTTCTAATCAAATTCCCCATGCATGTGCGGTTCTTGGCTCCCGGTCTCTGCGCCCTCCAGACACATCTTCGCGTGGTTCCTGTTTTGGCAGGGTGGCAATCCCACACGTCCCCCGATGCCCTCCGCAGATTGGTGGCTCCCGAGTCGGTGGGTGGCCAGCAGGTTGTGCTTGAAGTGCTGACTTATACCTGTAACTGCAGGTGATGTTCACCTACGAACTCGCAAAGAGGCTGAGAGCTCAGAGGCTGCCGTTCGTGGCCAACGCGTTGGACCCTGGAATCGTGGATACCGAACTGCAGCGTTATCTACCAACTAAGGCCCGCTTTTGCCCACATGCTCGTCCGGGGGTGGTGGGGAAGGGGATGCCTTGATCTTTGCGAGGCCCCGGCTGCACTGATGAAGTTGGCAAAGACACCCGAGCAAGGGGCGGAAACCTCGGTGCTCCTGGCGACTACGGAAGCTGGACTGTCTTCGGGTGGGTACTGGGTCGATGGACAGCCGCTCATCCTGTTGTGCGCATGGCGCGCCCCCTGTGGTTGTTAGCTGCTGTCAGCTGTTCAGGCTATCGGAAAGCTTGGGCCGTGGGAAGTCTCCGATGCCTATGAACTCCGAGCTCGCTGTGGAAGGGTTCCTGGTCTTCAAGGATTTTTTTGGTCCTTTGCAGTTGAAGCCGTAGCTGCTATGGCCTCTTTACAAGGACGACCTCCTACGATGAAGGTGCTTGGCGGGCGCTTTGGCGCTGCAGCTCTGAGCTGGTCGGGCTGGAAAGAACCATCTAGCAGTTCTGGCAAAAAGGGAGGATCATTGTGAGTCGATTTCGTGCGGATGAAACATCGAAAAAGACGGGTGGCAATTCGCATTTGGGAATTGTGAGGTTCTGGACATCGGTGGTGAGCCTGGATTCCTTGCTGCATCGCTCCTCGATCGAGGCCCGTAGTGTCAAGATGTTCTGAGAGTTTGCTGGGAGCAGTGGTTGACGGGAATCGGGAAAGCCACTGCAAGAGATGCAAGAGCTTGCAGGTATAGCTGTGACAGTGGTCGACGGGCATTGGGGGAAGACGGGCAAGAGTAGCAGCCACACGCAACTGCAGCAGGCGAAGGCCTGCGTTCAGACTCGGTTCTTACGCCCTCAACTGCCCAGATGCAGGTGGATGGCCTGCCGTCGCCTCAACTCCGGGCTATCTGCACCACCTTCGATGCAGACTTCGTAGTTCTCGACCCAGATGTAGAGAGCCATGGAAAGTATTCGGAATCCAATTTGTGGCCAGGAAGAGCACAAAGAGCTGGTGGAGAATGCCAGTGCCATTGTGTCCCTGTATGGGGACGAAGCAACAACGCCTTGCCTGCAGTATGTGGGACCCCGAACGTGTGCTCAGACTCTGTGTTTCAGAGGAAGGGCGATTTGTGCAGTGCTGGGTGCCTTCCAGGCAGCCATCGCAAAGGCACCGTGTGTAGTGATCCCCTGCAACGAGTGCGTGCCGGGCCTGAATATCCAACAGTGCATACATGTGGCTTTGGGTTTTCGGTTGACGTTCCTCGCTTGACATCTTCAATCCTTTCTGCAGAAAGCAGGTGCGGTTCTACCCGCCTCACCAGCGCAACTACGAGGGCTATTGTCAGGCAAGAGTGCAGCACGTAGCGGTGAACGAGTGCAGGGTATCCCGGAATCAGGCCAACGAGGCCAGAGGCAGGTTTTTGCTCAAAATGCACAGGCCCTGTTGTCCTTCGCCAACGATCAGGGTGGCCGGCCAGATGCCCAGCAGCTTCTAGACCTGCAGATGCGGCCAGTCTCTTGTTGCAGGTTCCAGCGTGCAGCCCTGGAGGGTGCACCGTTTTCCCGTATGCTGTTGGTGCAGCTGCCAGACTCTGACGAGTTTCGGCAGACTCGAGAGAAGCTTGAGTCGCACTGGCAGCAGACACAGCAACAGTGGCAGCAACAGTGGCAGCAGCAGCAGTGGCAGCAGCAGCAATGGCAACAGCAGCAGTGGCAACAGCAGCAGTGGCAACAGCAGCAGTGGCAACGGCAGCAGTTGCAGCAAGGCAACTAGCCGCTGTGCCAACAACAGCAATGCCACCACCAACACAATAACACTCCAATGTAGCCTTGCCAGCAGATGCAACTTTCAATGCAAGCTCAAAGTACGAGTCCAGTTGCAGGGTAGCGGAGTGACGACGCAACTTTGCTGACAAAGAGGAAGTGGGTTTTCAGACCGGATAGTGATAGCTGCAGCTTGGCTCACGCACAGCCGTGCAAGCAGCGTGATCTGCTCTGGGAAGTGAAAACTTTGCGGTCAGGGTTTCTTCGAAGACTATGCTCAGGGCTGAGTGTGTTTGGCGAGTTACGCGACACGGTCACCCCTGCCTTGCAGATTTTGCTCAGATCAAGAAAGTCGCTGCCATAATGTCAGAGTATGAAGGTGCCCCCCCGCCGCTACAGGGAAGGGGCGCATCAGCCCCCAGCCCCCACTTACTCCACCCACAAACAAGCGTAGTTCGGCATAGTTAAGCAGAGGGTCGCAGGATGTCATCTGCTGCCCATGAAGATTGATCAACAGGCAACAGGTCAGCAGCTGGTTTATGTTGTTGCCCGTAGTGATGCAGATGGTGTACTAAATGCTGGAGCCAAGTGCCATCCACAGTTATGAGGCACCAGCCTATCGAAGCAACCCGCCCTCTCCCTCGGAAGGCCTGCCACCGAGTCTGCCTTTCCATTGTGCAGTCCTGGAGTCCGCAGATGCTTGCGGTGGTCCGTCCCCTGCCCTGCTCCACTCGTTGCGGGAGCAAGGCTGCAAGCTCATCCTCGCCCAGGTAGAGGATGTGGAAGAGGAGGAAAGGAGTCCGCCGAGGGAAAAAGTCAGCGCAGACAACAGCCCTTTCAAACGAAACAGCGCGCCAAAGGCATACCGACCCACATCTCTAAATCGGGAGTGGTTCGATGCTGTGTTTGACAAGGTGCTGCCCATAACAGGGGAAGAGGGTGGAGGAAACAGTCCCCTAGAGCGCTTCTTTGCCGATGAAGGCACACCTTCATCGCAAGCCGTCTGCTTCGCGTGCTCCGATGCGGGGTCCAAGGCATTTGCTGCTATGGACGCTGGCCTTGTTCTCGCGCCGGACCATGATTTAGTATGGCGCAGGGCCGAGGAGGAGGATGCTATACAGTTGCCTGGTGCAGACTGTGCCTTGTCACAAAGCCCTACGGCACGACAGCTGGCATGGCTTCACGAGGTCTTCACTCAGAAGCTGTGGTGCTGCTGCATGTGGCTCGCACCAGCTCCCGAAGAGCTTCGCCACAACGCTGGACTACCGAGCGACAGCCCCTCTGCCTACGAGCGTGCAACGATAACGTCCGTGGCAAGTGGTACATTGCAAGCGCTTGGCCATCCGCCATGGTCTTCAAAGTGGGAGACCTTTATGCAGGAAGGGGAAGAGACCTATCCTTGTATGGCCGTTCTCGGTGATGAAATGTCTGCATGTCCGGACTGGACTCCGTTGGAGCCGCGCTTCCGCTGTCGAGGGACTCTGCGTGAGCTCGTTGCGCTCCCAAAAGTGGTTTTGTACTGCCATTCTCTGGACGTTGGCTTGGCCAAAGTGCATCACCTTATTGAGGCACAAGATGTGAACGGCTTGGTCGTGCGAGTGAGCAGTAACCGCCTGTGCAGCTTGTGCCGGGAGGGGACTGCCGGGACCGAGATGTCAGTGACACTAGTGTCTTGCAACAGCAAGAACTGGCCGGATATTTGCATTCGCTCCAGCTTGTTGTGCAAGCATCTTCCGAAGGGTTTCACTCTGTATGGTTTTCCGTCTGTGGACATTTCGAGAGGGAAGGCAATGCTGACGGCAGCATACCAGGACGAACAGGGCCAAATAGTCTTGGTCCGAGCCTGGCATCGAGTATGTAAAGATGACGGCAGAGGGGATGTCGAACTGAACATTGGTGGCGACATGAACTGTGCCGGCCTGAGGTCTTACGAAGACTGAGACTTGTTCTGCCGCGAGCTCCAACACATCTGTGCAGATCAGGTGCATCTTCCGTGCATGCCCAGAAAGCGTCAGCCTTAGAGAGCCAAGTCAATGTGCAGTCCCCTTTTAGTGGCTTGGCAGAGTGCTTGTTTCGTAGGCTTTGGCCCTGCGCATACAGAGCAGATAGTCCGCTGAGGCTAGTGCATTTTGGGGTACGGTCCGCAAAGATGCATGTGAGGCCTGCAGAGCGTGGATTCTGCGAAGCTGTCGTCGAACCTCGCATGGCCAGGTGGATATTATCTTCTGCAATCCCCGACGCGGCACCAGATACACGGTGGAGAAGGCACGAATCTTGAGACAATCCCACTTTCAGACGGTTCTAGACGTACTGCCAATGTACTGCCTTAGCTTCGTGTGCTTCTTCAGGTCGTGTCTGTCATTGCCAACAGTGGTCGGCTTGGGAGCTCGGACAGCCGAATTTCCAGAGGAGCAAGAGGTGGTCTCGCGTGGACACGAGAAGCTTCCGCAGTTAGTTGTCATCAGCACCCTCATCACCATCGGCGCTTGCATTATGAAACTAGTATAGTTGCATATAAAATGCATCAAATCTTGAAGTGGATCATTCGATATGTGTCTATTCATGTAATTTTGTACATGTATCTACATATGTACTTCTGTTTACTGGCTGACAGGTCCCCCGCGGTCACTGTTCTTACCGTTGCTTTACAATCTTATTGTCACCAGTCGCGACAATGATCAGTGCTGTTCTTGTGTCAGCTAGTGCCACCAATCGCACTGCCAGCAAGCCCTTCTTCTGACTCCTCCCAGGCTCAGGCTGTCCTTGGGTGTCAGCGTTCCAGCCGGGAACTCCAGCTTTGTAAGGCTGTGCTGCTACTGCTGCTACTACTCCTAGGTTTATGCGAGTGACAAAAAACTTCTAGGTTTACTTCGGCGGTTGCGACGATGACTAGTTGTACGACTGCGATGGCGGCGACGACTACCACGGCTATTACGACTGCAACGAGCCAGGACGACGACTGCTACCGCTGCCACTACACTACCACCACATTAACGGCGAACCAACAAGGACAACGACAACGGATGGAGCGACGACGACGACGACGGCCACTGCTGCTGCTGCTGCTGCTGCTGCACTGCCACTGACACCAGCACCACGCCGACGACTCCTACCACTACGACGACGACTACGATTGCTATACTAGAGCAGCTGCTACCATTCCTGCTGCCACTACACCGGCGACTACTACTAGCACGACTGCTACCACGACGACGCTACGAACTACCACTACTGCTACCTATTGATGGTGATCATGCTTGCTTTGCCGAGTTGTCACGCAGGTGGATCTAGCATTGCTGAGGTGACATCCTCTCGCCTTTGTAAATCTGGGGATCCGCAGTTTTTGTTCTGTTTTTGAATCCCAATCTGGGAAAGTTGTTATGGATGCAAAGTTTTAGCTTGTAGACTCGCATTTGGCACACCTGCTGAGACAAACCGCTTCCAAAAGTTCCTCTCAAGAGCCGACTCTGTGGCCAGCGAAATGGAAGGCACGTCTCTGTCTTGGTCCAGGGTTGGGTTTAGCCGCTGAGTCGCTTCTTGTCGACGGCAGACGGGGAAGATGAGCCGTTGACACTGCCTGAAGTGGAAGAGGAACACTGCTCGGTGCTTGCCTCGGAATTCTATGAGAGGCAGGCGAGAAAGGACAAGGATTTCGGGTGCGACTCGAGGCTTGGCGTGCAGAGTGGGACAAGGCTGACATTGAGCTGGTCCCTGCCCCGGGTTCTCTTATAGAAGGTGTCTTGGCTCGCCGATGTGCGCATGTATGCCTTCGGAGATGCCTCAAGGAGGCCTCTCGGGGCCTCGGCGCTCCGACCAGTTCTGGCAGGGGCTGCCCATGTGTCCAGCCATGGATTTGCCATGGCGATCCTGACATGAGCAAAAGCATCATTGACAGGCTGCTGGATACCCAGTACACACAAGAGACCTTGCGTGATGAGGACTGCTGGGCAGAAACTCAATGCGATTCCACACAACCAGATTCAGAGCTATGTCCAGCCAAACTTTGGGATGTGGAGCCAACACCTGGCCACGACGTGTGCACTACAGATGAAGATGTGGAAACCACGGCGAGCGAGGGGGATGACAAGGAGGATCACAGGCTCGAGATACCTTCTTGTGGCATTCGTGAAGTCACAGAGGCCGACATTGCTGCCGGGTGCAATGCTGCAGCTCTGCCAAGCAGCGAAGATTTGGAGCTTTGCCTGCGAAAGCTTGGGGGTCTGGGTCACAGCCCTCTTCATCCCCCTCCTCCGCGCAGCTTCGCAAGACAAGCGGAGGCGATACGATACCTGGAAGGTCTCCTTGCTCAAGGCGTTTACCGGCTGCATCAGCTCGGCCTTTTCTCCCGCGAGTTTTCTTCCTCGGGCTGTAGACGCTTCTTTGTCGATACGAAAGTGGGCTTTGCGCTAACATCTGCACCGAGCTCGAAGCAGTGTGATAAGGTTCCCGACAAATTGCCGCAACAACATCTGTACGAGGTGTTGATGGAGACGCAGCCCTGCTGGCTGTATTTTGATCTAGAGTTTGCTAGATGTGTGAACCCCAACCTCGATCCGGGCAAAGTTATCTCGGCGTTCTACGATCTCCTGAACGAGTTCTGCTTTTCAACCTTTGGATTGACATTGGATACGGACTCCGTCTTTGAACTCGATTCGACCACAGACGAAAAGTTTTCCAAGCACGTGATCGCCAAACGCCTGGGCGGGCAGTACCACTTCCAGTCGCTGGCATTCCCGAATAATGCTCAAGCAGGATACTTTGTCAAGAAGTTCATGGACTTTGTGCGGGACCAGCGTTTGGCCACGCTGTTGCACAGGTGCACTGTCACAACTCCGCTTACCAGCAAGTTGAGCTTAGCAGCTAAGGCACGACGATGTGCTGCTAGGTGGCTTTTCGCTCGGGCGAAGCCCAAAAAGCAGAAGGAGAATCAGAAAGTACCTGCGAATGAGGGTCCAGCGGCAGAGACTCCTGTCATTTTCATGCCCGACATGTGGTTACATCGGGGGTTGTGCAGCTTAGATTTAGAACCACCCTCTGCTTGGGTTCGTGCTGGTACGATTGTGCAAGGAAGGCCTCGGCGGATGCAGGATCTCCTCCGCCTGAGGTTCCAGTCGTCGACGAATCCGTGTCTCCTCCCCGCGATTGGAGGGTTTAGGATCAGTCGTAGCAAATCTGTGTGACGCAGGTATACTCGAAATCGGTGTTTCCGGGTGCTGTTCAGCTCCAAGCATCTTGGCAACACTAGCGCGCACGTGCACATACGCCAACACACTGACACTGACACACTCACGCTCCATTCCACCACTGTACCACTCCGCCTCCCCGAGCCCAAAGCAGACTCAAAGAGCCTCCGTGAACACAGCAATTGTGCCGAAGGAGATCTGCGGGCAGCGGACAGCCGGCCAGCCAGCCAACCAACCAGACGTACATATGTACATACATGTACGATGCAGACATACACACATGCATACACACATGCAGATACGCACATACATACATGCATACGTGCAAACCCATGTTCATACATGCATACATGTATATGCATACATACATGCAAACCTACATACATACTTACATACCTACTTACCTACATACATACATGTTGTCACGCATGTACATTCGCATCGTACGTGGTCATGTTGGCGTCATGCGTTCTACGTTGTTTCCACAACGAGCTCATCGTGCTTGCAAGCCATATCAGCCTTATCAGAGACATAGGATCCTGAACTATCAGCGAATTGAACCACTCCTCCGCAAGTAACCAGACAAATTGATATCGAGTGCCCACTAATTGTGGTCCTGCAAGATGATTGTGATGCTGAATATCAGCTTGACCTTTCAATATGTTAGGTCTGAATATTCTATACCGTGAAACCTAACTCCCTGCTTCGTGTACTCAGCCATTTAGGCAAAACTACTCCTCCACGAGCACAATGCTACGATGAGAATGCATCACATTGTAGCATCCCAAGCCAGGAGGCCAGGGTTCGAGTTCAAGCTTCAGGAAGTCATGTTAGTTTTGGGCCTCGGTAAGCATCACTGGCTCTGTCTGATTGACATTCCAGCTTCTTATGCGCGGGCTTTCTCCCTACTAAATGTTTTGTGCTGGCACCAGAAACATGATTCGGTGAGAAGGGCCTCTTTCCGTTTGTGTGTGTGTGTTGTTTTGTCGCGGCGTCTTTGCAAGGGCCCTGCTAAATAATTTCCAAGCAGCAGAAACATCACTTGGGCCTGGATGCCGCGAATGCCCACACAGGCCACATGAGCTTTTCGAACCCGTCACAAAATGATTTCCGAAACTAGTACTGTAATGGTTGTAGAAGTAGAAGTAGTAGTAGTAGCAGCAGCAGCAGCAGGACTAGTAGTAGTAGTAGTAGTAGTAGTATTAGTGGTAGTAGTAGTAGTAGTATTAGTAGTAGTAGTAGTAGTAGCAGAAGCAGTAGCAGTTTTAGTAGTCGTAGCGGTAGTAGCAGCAGCTGTAGCGGTAGTAGCACTTGTAGTAGTAGTAGCAGTAGTTTTAGCGGTAATAGCAGTAGCAGTAGTAGTAGTAGTAGTAGTAGTGGTACTGGTACTGGTACTGGTACTGGTAGTGGTAGTGGTAGTGGTAGTGGTAGTGGCAGTGGTAGTGGTAGTGGTAAGCACTCCGGCTCAGCTGTGTCCCAGCAGCGGGACTCATATATATGGAGGTGGTAGCATCTATGCCATGGAGCAAACCTTGCGGTGGAGCCTGGCGCCGAAACGTGATGATCACATTCCTAGGGCAGCTAGCCACGCTAGCGCGCTCGCCAGCTGGGAGCCTCCAGGCCCCAACAAAGGGCGCACGGGTCTAACAAATGCCTGTGCCCCTAGCATCCCCTGGCCTGCCAACGCGTCAGTCTCTGTGCCAGACAGCCATACCAGCACAGACTCCTGTGACCAGAGAACAGCTACTTCTGCCTTCGTGCCACTGTCTGTGGGCACGGGGCGCAGGCCCCGTTGCAAGCGCATGTCTACCAGCAGCCAGGAGTTGGCGCAACTTTCCCCGCAACTGGCGCAAGCAAGACATGGATACCACCCGCATTCCTCCTGGGTGCGCGCCGTCAGGCCGCNGGCGCAACTTTCCCCGCAACTGGCGCAAGCAAGACATGGATACCACCCGCATTCCTCCTGGGTGCGCGCCGTCAGGCCGCCCCATTGAGCGAACAGTGCCGCACCTCCTTATAGATAGCGACTCTACTTACATTGCTACATTGTCAGGTGTCCCGCAGTGTGAGGGTTCCAGCTCTGGGGAAGGCAACTCCCTTGCCTATCAGCGACGACTTCAAGTGCCGAAGCTAAACGGAGTTCAGGTCACAGATGGGAAGCAGGAACCTACTCACAAGTGGAATCGATGTGTCAAGAGANACCTTTCGTTTCCTTCAGATACCCGAGGAGTGTTTAGCTGCAGATCATCGCTGCCTTGCCTTGTCCCGAATGCTGGCGGCGGCAACCTACCCCGTCCTTGGATGGGATGGCCCGCACCGAGCCCCAGCCCCACGTATGCTTCGAGATGTGGTTTGGATGTACGTCCTTCCAGGTCACTGTTAGTACGTGCGAGAAAGCTGTGTTCTGGCGATGCTCTGCGGCCAGACCTCCCTTAGGTACTGAAAGACAACAATCGCAGTATACACGGTTCTCAGTGTGCCTTTTGGGGCCACTCACAGTTCGCAGGACTACACCTTTGTACAGCGAAAAACGTCCTGGCTTCGGACTTTAATCAGATTTTGCACTCTATTGCTTGGGTGAATGGGTGCACTGTTGGTCTCCCTGGCGGCCATCATTTTGGCCAGGATTCAGTACAGCGAGGTGTCAGCAGGACAATGTGCCAATGTGCCTGCTGGTGGTGGTCTACACGCCCAAAGCGTGTGTGCCAGTGGGGTCTCGGCCGCAGCTACTTCTTGCTTGAAGTTTTGNGCTGGTGGTGGTCTACACGCCCAAAGCGTGTGTGCCAGTGGGGTCTCGGCCGCAGCTACTTCTTGCTTGAAGTTTTGCACCATTCTCTTGACAAGTTGAGTAGGTCGCAAGTTTGCAGCCATTCGTAGCGGGACTTGCCCATGTGGTTCTAGTGCTCTTGAAGCACCGGTGCAATGCACTGCCACGTACCTGACGCCAAGCTGAGCGACCGGCTGCGATTGGAATGAATAGTGGTAGTAGTAGTAGTAGTCGTGGTGGTGGTGGTGGTGTGGTGGTGGTGTAGTCGTCATCGTAGCAGTAGTGGTAGTTGAACTAGTGCTAGTAGTTGTCGTCGTCGTAGTCGCAGTCGCAGGAGCAGGAGCAGGAATAGGATCAAAGTAGGCAGTTGAAGTAGCAGTAGCATTAGAGGAGGAGGAGGAGGAGCAACAAAAGAACATGCTGCGAATGTTTGGGCAAATCCTCTGTTGGCGTTTCCGTGTTGTGAGGGATCGTACTGAAGACGTAAATGACGGCATTGTGGGAATAAGACCACACGTTGCCAGTTTTTTGTCAACGATCGTTGCACGTTGTGCGGGTCAAGGTTGCTGCCTACATACAGGCAGACAGACAGACATTCATCCATCCATCCCCCCATCCCATGCATCGATGCATACTGTATGCATGCGTGCATACATGCATACATGCATGTAGTACATGCATACATGCATACATGCATACATGCACACATGCATACATGCATACATACAGAGATGCAAGCATTGTTCATGCCTGCATAAATACATTCTTTCATGCATGCATTGCACGTACATACATACATGCATACATGCACAAATACTTTCTCAGATGTATACACGCTATTCATGTATGGGCATCCTCATCATTGCGCCTTTGCGTTCTGAGTTTACAAAGATGCATGCATACGTACGTGTGTGCGGGTGAACTCTGATGTCCAGGTTTGGGAAGCGTCGGCCGCTGCTACCGACTTGGAAGAGCGCTCCAGTCATGGCGCTCTTTGAAAGCCTTGTTGCTGGCGTTCCGGAAGGCACGCCGCTCTTCAGGCGACTGAGCTGTGACCTTCCAGCCTGAATCGGTCTGCAACCAGCTGCAACAAGTGTCGTCACAGTTGCTTCAAGTGCTCTCAGAAGAGGCATCCGTTTCTCTCACCGGACTTGCAGCACAAAGATCTTCGACGAAGCTGCCCGGACACGTCCGCGCATGTGCGCCCGCGGCTCACGGCAGATGATGCTGCCCGGTATTTTCGGCATCTGGTACTTGTACCGCTGTTACTGTAAACTATGTGCTTGCTGCCCTTGTTGACTTTCACTGGCGTGTAGTAAGGTTAAGGAGTTGCCGCTTTCCGAGAACGCAGCACTTCACCGGCAGCTGAACTGAAGTTATTGCTGGACATTGCTGAAAAGAGCACAAAAGTGAGGGATTCCTGCAGAGTGCTGGCGAATGTGCAAGAGCCAGTGTACGGGACGAGTCGGGCAGGAGGCAGCACTAAACAGCCACCAGAGTCGGGGAATGTCTTAAAGGCTTCAACTTAATGTGCAGACTCCGGCGTCGCAAAGCGAACTGATGCATATTTCTCGTGCGACAGCTCGAGCTTGAAAGCCGATGAGGAACTGGCCTCCCAAAGCGCTGGTCCACCCCGAACTGTGCAGGTCCGCCTTGAACCTTGAACTGTCCACTTGAGGATTGTTGATCAGTTGAGAGGAATTGGCAGCGTTAATGCCTGCAATATGTGTCACTCAAGTGCACACCAGTTTTTTGGGCAGTCGTACTCGACATCCGTACTTGGTATTCTCTCAGTGCTCTCCGTTGACCAAGGTACCTTGTCGAGTTGTGGGATGACGTGCGCACCAAGAACGAGGGACAAGAAGCCTTTGCAAATCCAACTCGTGTTCAGCGAAGTCTGTTGATGGGAAGCGGAGAGTACATGGTGGTTTCCTTGGTCAATAACCGCTTTTGCTTCAAGAAGGGTGCATCCCACAAGTCTAACGGCATCTACTTGGTGATCAACCACAAGCGCTGGGTGGTGTATCAGAAATGCCATGATGCTGCCGACTGTCCAGACTTCCGGTCGCACGAGTTTGCCTTACCCGAGGCAGGAGTTTCTCTCAATGCAGGTATGGACTGCTAGATGCTTACGCACTTGTGAGCCTGAGGCCTTGCGTCCTGAGGGGGCCCTGCCAGAGGATGCTTCTGAAAACGAGGCAGTGGAGGAAGACCATGATCCGGTATCGCAGGACGTGTGCCCGATGTCCAGATTTGGCAGCCTTGGCGTCACGCGATTCTGGGAGGAATTGCTGACGCAGATCATGGCAACTCCGCCTCTGTTGCCTGACGAGCTCCTGACCCCTCCAAGGCTTCCGTGCTACAGCAGGCGCCTGCCGTCGATAGGTTCTGAAGTGTTGGCTGGGTTTGCGGGACTACGCTGGAGGCTGCCTTCGAGATCTCGAAGCCCATGCCGAGCGCTGTGCAGACTCAGGAGGACCTGCTTGGGGCAAAAGCCAAGAAGGCAGCCCTTTCGACTTGCATTTTTGAGATCGCAGCGGCGCTTTGGGCAGGTCGTTGCAGCCTTGCTTGGGGCAATCTCAGCCGGGTCTCAGCTTCTGAACCGCAGAGAGCAGCAGTCTGGGAAGACCCAGTCCGCCAGTGCATTCTGTCGCACTGAGGCGACACGAGTCCCACAACGCCACCCTGCGTTTTGTGATGTTTTGTGAATCTTTGCAGAAGTTGCCGGAAAATTTCCAGCATAGGGCAGAATAGGTCAGATAGGCATCACCGTATTCTCAGAGAAAGCCCCGGCCGAACTCTGCAAGATGTAGGTGTTCCGACTAATGTCTCGCAAGGCTTGTACAGCATGCCTGCCGAATAACTGGCAGACTCCTGGTAGACTCGACTTCTGACTCGAAACATGGTTCAGCTGTGGCTTGCGTTTGGCCATGTGACCGGTTGCAGTTTCTTGGCGCCTGAGAAATTTAGTACACAGGCCGGCACCCGCAAAGCAGCTCGATTCCAGCGGGCTGTGAGGCAACTCGCATGCAGAAGAAACCCATTAACAGGTTTTGGCATGTTGAACCATGCAGAGGTCTGCAACTCTGCAGCCCATGCCTCCGATATTTTTGAAGAACTCATCCACCAGGCTGTTTCGATTTCACCAAGTTTCGCGAGACGAAGCCGTGGGAATTGGAGGCCAGAGAACTTGAAATCACCAGTGTACCTCAGTGTAACATCAAAAGTATCTGCCGACGAGGTCGGAAAAAGACAAAGGTACATTCCCTTGTACGCAATGGTCTCAGAAACCTGTGCCATCTACGTGTCATCAGGCTGGGATGTTCCCGGACCGGGCTGTCCGACTGTAGGTGCTTTGTTCAAGAACCTCTTGCAAGACCTCTGCTGGGACAGTTCTGGTGCCAGCGGCCGAGACGGCTGATGGTGCATGTGCCTGGCGATGTAGAAGAGCCTGAGGACCGACCTTCTTCAATCGTCACCTCCAGGGTGCTGGCCATCCTCCTAGACTCTAGCCCAGACTCCTAGACTCCTAAACTTGACGTTCCCCACCAGGTGCACGACCCGCGAACTCCTCCTGTGGTGAGGATAGAGCCGAAGGCGCCAGCCGGAGAAACCCTGATCAACTTGGTGTGCGTTCGTGCGTGCAGGTTCCTCCTGATTGCCATCGAATGCGCTTCAACGCAGCCCTAGGCCATGGCAAGCGTAGCACGGCGAGAGCTACCGAAGAAATTTGCTGATTCAGGCTGGAGATGGCATAGATTCACGCTTTCGCCGGGTAAGGCAACTTCCGAGTTTGCGTCCTCCAGAAGGTTGCTTGTGTCTGCCTGACCCTCCAGGTCCAGATCCTTGTTCAAGGTCCCATTCTTGTGTCGCAGGCCGGTGGACATCTGGCTGGCTTTCGTCATTTGCAAAGCTCCCACTCTCACTTGGTCGGTGTTGCAGACTTCTGGTGCTGGTCGATGCCGGAGTGGGGCTCCGTCGCGCAGCCTCCAAGAGGCACATCGAGTCCAGTGTGCCCCGAACTGCAGACAAGCTTGCAGAGCAGGCGCAGCTTCACGGCGACACAGTAAACCAGCCGTAGCTAACTCGGTCACTCGAGGCATGCGAGCTGTGCAGGGTCGGTTGTCCGGAGTTTAGATTAAAGAGTTTCGGCCGAGGCCGAAGTTCATCATTCCCACCAATGACGGAGAAGATGGAGTTGGCCCTTATTGTCTCAGTGAGTGTGCAGTAAGTGTCACGTCTTCAAAATTGATCGAATCAAAATGCTGAGATCACCTTCAGGCTCCGAACTGCACAAACCAAAAGCCATTTCACCTTCGGGACACACTTTCTTCACTCGTCAGCCAGCTACCGTGGTCTTGCAAAGAAGATGTTTTTTGAGCCGATGGAAAGCGCAGCCGCGTAAAGGCCAATGCAACAAGGGGCGAACGCGAAGACGGGACGGTAAGATGTTTTCCAGCGAGCCTCAAGGTCAGCTTCTACGCTCGTGCATGCGCGTCGAATGCGTCGGGCGGCCTTTCGTGCGAAGTGTGAGCGCAACTGTTTGGGGCTACGCTGTGTATCCCTGTGTGTGGCGGAAAACAGTGCATCGCAGGGATTGCATGCAAAGCGACTGTGCTGCCTGCATCTTTGCCCATGTCAGATTCGTGTCAGATTCGCTGGTGCTCAGGTTGAAGTCAAGGCAAAGCCATGTGCTCAGTCGGAAAGCAAAGATTGAGGTTTGTGCTGTGCGCTTTTTTTAATTACATGTGGTGAGCCCACAGGCCATGGCACGAAGTTCAAGTCCAATATGCTCTGCTCTAGCCCTGGTCGCCGAGAGTTGAAGCCGGGTGAAGCTGCAGCTTTCCAGGACCGATCTGGGTCGGCCGGATGGCCTGCGGCCCAACGGTCGGCAGTCTGTTTGGTTTGGTTCTTTTTGTAGCCTTCTTCATCTCGGGTTAAGCAAGCGAGGCAAGCAAAAGCATACGCACCCAGCCGTGCAGGCCAAAAAGGCACAATCAAGTCCTTCCCAACCTGCTTGCCAAGGAAGCCCATGTACAGGATGTCAGCAAAGGTTTGACACATGAGGTGTTTTGTATTGTTTTGTCCAACGCCCACCGATACCCGAACCACGTCTGAGACGTAGATGAGGCTTTGAGGTGTGCCCATAGCCTCACCACGCAGCTTGAGCAAGACAAGGCGAACCTAAGCCTTGCAAGGATCATGCGGACGGGTTGTATTATTCTTGACTCCCACAGATCGCTACATCAATCTAACCCTACCGTCGAGGGGTCGGATCCCTAACGCGCAGATCCAACGAACAAGATGGAAAATGAAACTCGAGAAAAGCAGTTCCGCTTTGGCAAACTGAATCTGCTTTGAAACAGAGTTTGAGGGAAGAGGTCGATGGAGACTTGTGCAGACCGACACAGGCAGCACCGGTGGTTTCTATGGCCTGATGAGACGAACGCGGTTCATCAAACTGGAGGCTCTGCAGGTGCCCTCCTGAGTTCAAGCTGGTTGACCTGTGCTCCAGGTCTTGCGGAGGTTGTTCGCAGAGGATCCTGATGGAGTGTATCGTCCAGGGCTGGAAGGCCGGTCACCCGGTTGCTGATTTCAAGAATCCGCGAGCGATACACCTGAGGCGATTTTCGAGACGAGACACTCACACAGCCCTTGCACAATGCATTAGCGTGAGGTCCCTGCAATTCCCTGCACTTTGTTTTCGCGCAAACTCCGCGGGAAGTGCTGCGTTGACGCAGAGGTCTTTGGAATCTGCTCCCAGACCGCCGGGATGGAACCCAGGTTTGCATGGCTTTTTGCCTTTTGTGAGTGGTCTGTTTACCACAAATCTTGCGGCATGAGATGCAGGGGGTAGGGTAGCTGGGGCACCGAAGTGTCAGGCGATGATGCAGATCTGCATGTGCTGGAGGCAGATTCCACAATGCGGACGCTGTGGCCTCGAGGGAACACGAAAAGCCACAGATTCGGCAATTGCAGACCTCGCGAAGTTTCTTTGGCAACTGAGGCGTATGTTGCTTCAGTATGAGAAGAACGAGCTCAAGCGAGTGTTGCACTCAAAAGGAGGTGGAAACCAAGACGAGCGTCAAAACTTGAAAGCCTGAGGACATCCTGTTTCTAATGGGCCGTCGGCGGCTCACCAAAGGAACGACTCAGCAGCGATACCCATAGGCCCTTTGTGTTCAGGCTTTGAACAGCGTGAGGGTCGTCTTCAAGTGCCGGCCGAAGCTCCAGTCCTTTTCAGGGCAATTTCCTGACAAGACGTGGCAACGTCTGCAGGGCAACAGCACTTCCGATGACATCCTGGCGTTGACCCAAGTTGTTCCTGGTCTGGTTCTTTCTGACACACACACACACCCACCCACACACACACCCACACACACACCCACACACACCCACACACCCACACACACACCCACACACACACCCACACACACACACCCACACACACACCCACACACACACCCACACACACACCCACACACACACCCAC
>BGNK01001811.1:51168-79557 GCA_003297005.1 Symbiodinium sp. clade A Y106
CCCACCCACCCACACACCCACACACACACACACACACACCCACACACACACACACGCACGCGCGCTTGTCTTGGGACACTTCGTCAGTCCCAAGATGGTATACAACACTTCTACAACATGCTGAGCCTCAAGTGCAGAGATGGGTCTCATCGAGCCCCGTTGTGCAATGGTGAGGTCGAAACGATGACAGTGCAGGAGGCCATGTCAAGATGCCACACATTGCGAGCCCCTGAGTTTTTGACTTTCCTGCATTTCGCAATTTTCTGCTCTTTTCGAACTTTTCGGGTTTTTAGGTTTTCGCGTTTTTCGAACTTTTCTTCATTTGTGGACTTTGCCCCTTCTTCAGCGCTTCTCCAACTTTTCGGTGCTTTTGCGGCTTTTAGTGTTTGTCTGTGCTTTTCGTGCTTTTCTGCACTACGGGACTGTTCTCTGCTTTTGGGGATTTTAGGCTTTTGGACGTTTCTTGTGTTTTTCTGCACTTTACTTTCTTTTCAGGTTATAGGCCTAGGGTAGGCCCAGAGCCGGCTGGCGTAGGCTAGGTGTAGGCCTGAAGCAGCTAGTTCGAGTAAGAGTCGGCAATACTAGAGGTGTAGCACTGGAGCAGCCGTCAGTCGTGCAGCAGTTTTTAAATGTTTTCAACAGAATCGAGCTTGTAAACCGCCTCCACTCAATGGCACCTTTTGCTGAATGTCGAACGATTTCGGGTTCCGACCACACCAATAAGTAGCCAAAGCACAAGTATCTTGAAGTGTGCTCGACTCTTTACACCATGTTTGAACATATTGTGGCTTTCCCAGCCAACACGAACGCAAGCAAAACCTATGGCACTATGGATTGTTGTTCTGTTGGTCGGACCTTTGGAGCCGCCCAGTCTCTGGCCCAGTTGCTTCGAGAGAATTTTCCATCTGGGTTTTTCCAATACTCTGCTGATTTTTTACAGGCTAGGGAAACGTTTAATCGACAGTTTCAGTGAATCATGTTGGATATCCTCAGAGCAACTTAAATCAGCGAAGCTCTTGGCGTGTTCGGGACCCCGAATGCAACCTGCCAGAGCAGTTTGTGTGTGTGCGAAAGCACCCAAGAGTAAATTTCGGCCTATGCATCTGGCTCAAGTTCCTTCCCTTGGCTCAATGAATCGGTTGTCAAGCCTTGGGGCTTGGCTCAAGCCGGTCTGGGTTAAGCACTCTACACCTCCTCCAGCTCTCAACCTTTACAGCCATTTTGGCTCAAGCATCAGCCCATTGGAGAGGGATGCGGCTAAGGGTCTAGGGTTTCGTCCCTAAGCCCTAACCTTTTGTTTGGCTGAGGGTCTATCTGGTGTCGTATGTTATAGCACGGCAGTGTTCGTGGCATGAAACGGAGATGCTGCAACCTGAATCCGAAACCCTAAACCCTGAACCCTAAACAAGGGCCCAGTAAAAAATTGCAAATCCCCAAAATGGTCGTAAACTTGCCCTGAAACGGGACCCTTCCAGGCTGTTCATTCTCGCTTCTCTCGCTCCCTGACTCCTCCTCCATGACAGACGACACCACAGTGCCCATGGGGGGCTGGACACACGTGCCTCTCTTGATGATGAAGATGATGATGCTGCATCTGCGGGGGGGGGGCGGGAGAGCTCCTGTGGAGGAGATGGAAACCAAGCAAGCTGGGGCAGGTATGGGACCCTTCAAAGACTTCTCTGAACGCCGTGCCAGCACAGTGCTGGACGAAGAGGAGAGAGGGAGAGGGCGTATTAGGGAACCGCGAGGGAGAGCGAGGCCAGAACCTTCGAGCCCCTCAGAGAATGCCTTGGTCGAGGCGGCTATTGCAGCAGAAGCCCTGATGGCAGCGGTAACACCCATGAAGAGTGAACATCCTGGTAGTCTTGATAGTGTGCGCCTTAAAGCGGCAAGCCCTGAAAAGAAGCAACGGACTAGTAAAATGCCCGCCTTCGGGGATGCGCTCCCCCTGCATGACACCAGGTCTCATCACCCACCTCTGTTCCACGGCCAGCCACCGCAGCCAGGACAGGATGTTAAGGTCCCTGCTGCCGCAAGGCCGACGGGCCCTGCCTCCGCAAGACCCGAGGTCTTCGACCTGGAGGCCCAACCGGCGTGGCTCCGATCTTCAGAGGGACATTAAGGTTCTGGTGGAAACCCAGAAACTCATGGCCCAGCAGATGCAAACATCAGGAGCTGAACTGGCACGAATACAGGACGGGATCAGTAATCTCAGCGTTGGCCAGGAATCCTTGACAAGGCGAGCGGATGAACAGGAAGCAGCACTTGAGCAGATGCGCAGGGAGTTTAGGGTACTAGAGAAGGAACTTCATGATGTCAAGAGTACCATTGCTTCACGCCCCGCCACCCCAGTTCAGACCCCACGGGCAAGTAATGGAAGGTCGGAGAGCCCAAGATTTCCTTCCCAAAGAGAGATTGACGAATTTCAGATTGTGATAGGGGGATGGGGGGAAGCGAAACGTGCAGATGTTCAATCCGACGTCGAGCAGATGTTTCGAGAACTCCGTGCCACCCCTCTGCTACAGAACGTGTTTGTGCCATACGTCAGAAGCAGCTTTTGTCGCGTCGAGCTAATGTATGTGGACTCGGACGTCTGGGCGAAGCGTAAGCTACAAGCACAAGTCCTCAAGCATCTGCAGGCCCTCGGAGTTAAGTCAGCTGTGCCCGGCCAGGAAAATTGCAAGTTCTGGTTCGCGAGGAATAGGACTCCGCAAGAGCGGGCTAAGATTCGAGCAGTGCTGTCCACTCAATCCCTCTGTGTGAAACATCTGGGGTTGGCGCGGCAAGATTTGGGCCAACGGGCACCAGATCCTTCATCATGTTGATAACGCTCCGAGGGCACACCACACCCTCATGCTCACAGATGCAAGAGGACATGAAACGGGCTGGTTTCTTGATGTCACGAAAAAAGCGGCCATCTTGGGGGTTGCGGAAAATGAAGTCTTGCAGCACTTTGATGCTGCCTAGGGCACAGGAGGGGGGGCGAGCAAATATGACTGTACGACTGAGGGCGAAACGTACCTTCAGTCATCCCGTGGCTCTTGTATGGAGTTAAAGGGACAGGTAATTAGGTGCATGACTTGGAATTTACATGGCAAGGGCATCGAGCAGGTGTCCACGCTTCTTGACGGCCTGGAGGTACCCCCTGATGTTATCACGCTACAGGAGATTGGCAACGTTCGGGGGTTGGCCTTGGGCACTCGCAGGGAAGAATTCATGCAGGTTGCAGGCCGGGAATTCGTAGTGTATGTGGTCAATCCTGAATTAAGTCACAGATGCTCGGCGATATTAGTTGCATGTGAATTTGAATTTGTGTTGAAAGAATTTGTTGTGCATGGAGTAGGGCTGAGTGTGAGAGGGTGTATGCTTGGACGCCAGTTCTTCATAGCTGGGCTCCACTTGCCGCATGCGCATCGCCCCGATGCCCTGGAGGTCTGGAGGAACTCCCTAACGAGTCTCCAGGAGAGCCTGGATCGATGTGACACAGATGCGACAGTGCTTGTAGGACACGACTTGAACCAGGATGCCCATGCGGATGTCGATGTCTTTGAGGGAATGCTTCAGTACAGGCAGCTCTTGGCTAGAACAGGACTTGAGTGTAGCCCCCCTCAGGGGCGTACTTGGGTTGCGAGAGGTTCGGAGTCCAGTATAGATTTCTTTCTTTTCCGCGTCCCGCATTCTGAGGTTTCTTTTTGGGTCCGAGAGGACTTGCGTATGGCCCTGCCCTCTGATCATAACGCTGTCGGGATCACTATCCACTTGGCCTCAGGTCGTTCCCCCCTGAAGCGGAGACCTAGACAAACCAGATGCGGGAACACACGAGGAGGCTCTCTGGAAGTTGCTACAAGGACAACACCAGTGGGATCAAGATACGATAGCAGCTGCAATTGCAGAGCCTGGTGTGTGTGTGTGTGTGTGCTCGTCCCCCGTCTCTTAGATACATAGATTCCCCGGAGATCAAAGCCTTAATTTGAAGACAGGAAACAGTCCAAGGATCCTCAATTGAGGGCTGCCCTCATGCAAGAGATCCACCAGCTCCGGACGGAGTGCCGACAGCAGCATAAGGAAACCTTGCTTCTCCAAGCTAAAGCAGTAACCGACGAGCCATTGCGCACCTGCGCAGCAGCGCGTCCAACACTGCTACTGAAGGCTCGTACCTGTACCGTGCTGGAGGACTTACGACGGCTGTCAGTGACTTGCATGACTTCTACGTTCGTAAGTATGAGTCCGACGAAGCACCCATCACGGACGAACATTGGCGACAAGCCAGGGTCAGACATGCTACGGTCCCCGTTGCCCCGGTGACCAAGAAAGAACTCGAGCGTGCCCTGCTTAAGTGTAAATCGGGGGTAAGTGCAGGGTTGGACGGAGTTACTTTCGAAGGCCTGAAAACGCTGGTTCAGAGAGATGAGTCGAACCGCTTGGGAGACTACTTTACGGCGCTACTTACTGAAGCTGTTCCGATACCGGAACTGTGGCTGAAACGCAAAATAGTGCTGCTCCCTAAGGTGCCTAGACCTCAAAAGCCCGCAGAGCTGCGGCCCATCTGCCTTGTGCCGACGCTCAGCCGCCTCTTTGCTAAGGTGGTCATGATCCGACTCCGGTCCCAGGCCCCTCCCTATGAGGCCAACCAGCTTGCGTGCAGGCCGGGTGTACAAGTCTTGGATGGCATCCTGGCGGCACAGAGTACTATGTCGCTGATCAAACGTACCACGGGCAAGACGGCCAAGGTGGCCAAGCTTGACATTAGAGCAGCTTTCGATAGCGTCTCGCACCATGCAGTGTATCGATGGCTGATGTCGTGTGCACCGTGTGCAGAAGCACTAGGGATCATGCGCTTATGCTTTGGGACCTCGGTACAAGTAGGGCTTGGTGGACTCGACAAAACTTTGCCGACGCGGCGAGGGATCATGCAGGGATCAGCCTTCTCAGCTGATCTCTTCTCCCGTATCATGGACTGGTACCTTGGGCCCCTGTTGCCAGGCTTTGACGCTAGGTGTCCAGAATGGGAGGAATGCGTTCAGGGGCTCCCACACTTCCTAATCTACGCGGATGACTTGATCATCTTTGCAGATACGGAAGAGTCCTTACAGTGGAAAGTTAGGCAGATAGTGCAGACACTCAAGATGATTGGCCTCTCGGTCAACGATGTCTCAGGGACCACACCAGGAGTCTGGTTGCCGTCGGTGGCGGCCCCGCTCGTTGGCGAAGATCACTTACTTTTCCTGGGCGTACCCCTGGGCCACAGCCCGGGGCCGCAACTCATACTGGCGCATCTCATGCGAAAGGCAAATAACACCTTTTTTGCGTTTAAACGCCTCTTAGACCAGAGCTCGACGCCATTGTCGCTTCGCCTTCAGTTATTTGATTCTTATGTAACTGCTAAGTGGCAGTGGGCTGCGCCGTGTCTCTATCCTGACACCAGGAATCTCAAGGTCATTGAGGGCCACAAGAACACATATCTACTCTCGCTGTGCCGGGTGGCGGTTGACCCCCTGCTGCCCTGGCTCGACAATCTTGTCAGCAGAAGACGGGCTGTCCGTCTCATGTGCCGTATGGCGCATGGACCGGACTGGCGGCGCATGTGGCTCCGTCGATTCTGGACATACCACGGGCATTTGGCCCGTAGTAACATCCCTCACCCTATGAGACGCCTTGTCAGTACATGTACCCTCACGAATCTGAGGCGAGGATTGAGGCCGTCTTGGATCTCAGATCTCTCTATTCGCAAACTGCAGAAGGTTTATACGGGATTGGTTTCGGATGTTCTTAGGAGGGATTGTCCAGCCTGGGAAGTCTATGCCCAGGACCGACGACGTTGGCACTCCCTGCAGAAAGCATGGTTGGAGTACTGGCTGCCTGCCTCTAGAGAGCCACAAGCTACCCCCCAGTACCTGCTCGATCGTCAACTTGTCCTGCTGAGGAGACCTAAGGTCACGGAACAGATGTATCTCCGCCCAGCGAGAGATGTGCTCGAGGAGCCATACCCCTGTGGGGTCTTGGATGTGTCTGAACTACGGGACCGAGCGATATGGTTGCTGCTTGACCCTTCTACGTACGACTGCAGGGCCGTAGTGCACTGGGGTGGCGTTACGTATGGGCGCCCGTTCTGTATCCAGATGTCCTCGCCTTACCCAGAAGTGCTTGCGGCTGCTGCGTCACTACTCACCCTCGGCAGTAAGCTCGTGCAACTCCTCAAGCTTTTTGGGTATGGAGTAGTAGGGCTTGTGGCTCCACTTGCAGTCGTGCGCCGTGAACTGTTCCAGGAGACGGTGCCAATGCACCTCTTACATGACCTTTCCCAACTCCAACAGGCCCTGTCAGGACTGCCAGCAGGCTGCCTCTACTTGCAGCCCCGGAAGATCCCGAACTCAGTACTGCTCAGGGTTAATCAGTTCTCGCCAGTGCCCCTGTGCAGGGTCAGGGGCCGGTCCTACCCCCATAAGGTGAAGGGGGAGGGGGGGCAGGACGGACAGACAATTAGGTAGTCGCGCAGCCGCTCAGCATCTGTAGTGCAGCAGTTTCCCTTGCATGTTCCTGCAGCTCTGATGATACATGAAGTAGATGCGGAGACCTTTGCGGAGACGTGCCTCTGCAAGGAGAGCTGCTCACTGGCTGAGGTAAGCAGGCTGGCTCGTCTACTACTTCGGGATAAGGATACCCTGACCTTCGGAGCTTTTGTACATGTCAAAGGAGGGCTCCGCCTTGCAACCAACAGGTTCCCGGACTCCGTCAGGATACTGTCCAGGTGCCTTGCTAAGATGTTCCCGCGAGACCACTTCCTCACGATGCAGCTCCAACGGTCTCGGGCACAGGACCCCCACAAGGACCGACAGAACGCACACTTTCCGACTCTGCTCTTGAACCTCTCTCCGGAAGCACCCGGGGGGACGTGGATTGAAGATCCGCAGGGACGTGAAGCAGTCCTGTGCTCAGATGGGGAGACCAGACTGGGTACAACACTTCGAGGGGTGGCGTACCGCTTTAGTGCCAGATCCCATTGGCGCGGGGCGGCTGCTACACCGCAGGAACGTCTGGTCCTGCTTGCCTGGGTCCCGGCTGGATGGACTTGTCTGGGTAACCTGGAGATAGACCGTCTCTGCCGCCTGGGGTTCAGACTTCCGGATAGGGCCTCAGAAGAAAGATGTAGAATGTCGGAGTGGAGTGCCCGTACGATGGTTCAACGAAGCCTGGAGGAGGTTGTGCAGTCGGTGAGACGCTGGGATGCAGGAGTCCTTCAGCATCAGGTGAGTAGCTGTGCAGCTTTGCATGTTTGCATGTCTTCCGATGAGGAGGTGCAGCCTTCTGTTGGGGAGCTGAATTGGGAATTAACACCCAGGGCGATTATTTGTTTAGATTCGGATCGGGATGAAGACACGTCTCAGAATTCGGATGTGGTACAGTGCGTTGACCCTGAATTCATGAATTAGGTCACTTGACTTCGGGAATTTGAGAATTCGCTTGCTTGAATTTAAATCTTTCAGTCAATTCATCTCATGTTTTAGGAATATCGTGGTTCAAACTTTATGTGTTGAAATAAGTCATGCATGTTTGTGCAGAGACCTAAAGGCAAGTACTGTGTGCAACACACGGGAGCTGCGTGCATGTTTCAACAACAACCTTTGTTTGCATGGCTGAAACGGATTGCAAAGTAGATTCTGCAAGCCAATATGTACAGGATCTTTGTAACTTCCGCTGTGATAGCCCCTCCTTTGGTCCCTCTAGCACCAGGTAGGTACCTTGCATTCCCCTCCTGCCTAACACGTTGGATCAACCCATAGAAGTAATGCACTAGATGTAATTGACTGAGAGCTGCCTTACTTGATGTCGTACATTGCAGCGCTTCCCCCAAGCCGATCAGTTTTCGCTTTCGTCACCTGAGCACCATGGAGTCTCTCTTGTCGCTCCCCACCGTGGCAGAGGAGGTGGTTGTGGCTATGGGGAGCCAGTGGATGGGGTGGACAAGCATGGCTGGTCTCCTCATGGTGATGCTCGTCCTTCTGCGTGTGGAATGGATGGGAGCAACACTGCGTCAACTGGGGCAACGGATGCACACCTACGAGGAAAACTGCTCGGAAATGATGATGGGCATCCGGAGGAGATGCACAAGCTTGGCGCTCAGCCCGTGGGAGATTCTATGGAGATGGGGGCACAACTGTGGCACCATGCTCTGTGGGAGGACTTGCGCACGTATGTGCGTACGACGCAGCATGCCATGGATATGCTGGCGTACCAAGACAGGCAGTGGCACCAGATGGTCACTCAGTTGGAGGAGACCTTCCTCTCCCACGTGGAGCTCACGAAGGCGGTCAATGTCTTGCTCTCAGAGATGGCAGCCAGAATGCCCCGAACAGCGATGGCGATCCTAGAGCAGGTGAAGGAACTGAAGGAGCTGCTCCAGACCCTGGCGACCTTGCCGACGAACGTGGGGAAGGTCCTGGAGCAAGTCGGAAACTTCAAGGACCTTCTGGAAGCGGGATTTGCAAGGATCGCGACCCCTGCAACGACTCAGGACATGGGTGGGAGTCACACCTTGGTCGTGGAAAAGACGAAGGAAACCTTGGCACGCGTGGAACTGCTGGATAAAAACCTCGAGAAAGTCCACGCCAAGCTGGGTGCAGTGGCCACAACACTGGTGGGCCAGGACCCAACCAAGGCCCACAATGAGCTGGCCAAACCAGCGCTGGAGAAGATTGAAACCTTCTGCCGGGCAAAGTTTCTGTCCCTCCACGAGGAGGTGGGCCTGAACAGGGGCCAAGCAAGCACGCTTCACAAGGACAAGGTTGTCCTGCTCAAGTCGATGGAAAAGACCCCGGTGGACAGCGCAGGGCAGACAAGAGCACTCGACATGCTCATGGCCATGTCGGAGACGCAGCGCGAACATGCTGAGAGCATAGAACGCTATGATCA
Source organism: Symbiodinium sp. clade A Y106 (assembly GCA_003297005.1). Taxonomy (NCBI): domain Eukaryota; class Dinophyceae; order Suessiales; family Symbiodiniaceae; genus Symbiodinium; species Symbiodinium sp. clade A. The sequence goes on from BGNK01001811.1 coordinate 60,079, forward strand.
GGCGATGGGGGAGTTCAAAGAGGCGTCACGTGAGCATGTTCAGAAGACACAAGATCTGGGGGCCGTAATCTTTGAACTCCGTGATCGCTTCATAGATCAGTTCGGTGCCCGCTTGCGGCAGTTTTCGACTTATGCAGGACCCCAGCTCCAGCCGGTCAATAGGGGGCCGACTGTGATTGATTTGCAGTCCCGCATAGCGGATAGCGCGACCCAGCAATTTCGCCACGGTCACGTACCCGGACGGCAGAATTTCAATGCTCCCGGAAGACCAGCTCCACTAGGAACGCTGGGTTGTTGTGTTAGCTTTTGGCATCCTTACCTAGGTTTGTTTTTCCGTGTTACTCTATTGCTCGGGTCCGATCGTAGACACTGGTCTTCAAGTTGCACCAGCACAGATCCTGTACTTGTACCACAGTGCCTTTTTGCATGTTGCCCTGCATGAAGAAGCCTGCATGTGCATGTATCATACTTTCATTGCATGTGGCCCTGGCTGTGTTCTGCACGCAGGCATGTAGAATTCACACGTCATATAAACCATGCATGGCGCAATGTTGCACGTGGCACGCTGTATTTTATGCATGTGCATGCGAGTACGTTCAGAATGTAGCCAATGACTCACGTGAGATTTGAATTTATGAATTCACACCTTCATCTGTCATTCACTGTTGCATCTGTCATTCAATTGGGTCGCCTTCCTTAGCTCCTTTTGTTTCGGATATATGTGCATGTGTGAACACATTTGTGGCTGCAGTATGTGGCCCTTGCACGCATCAATGCCTGACGAACCCCATCAGGGAAAACAAGAGGTTTGAGCGTCAGCTGACAGCCTGAGTAGTGACTGAAGGTAGGTTTTTAGTCTCTGCCTGTGGATGTGCTGTCCCTCCTGTCCCGTGAAACAATGTTGTACCACGCCTGAACCCGATTTTCAACCTTCCCCAGCTTCGTTGTGCAGCACATCAGCAAAGACTCCTTCGTCTCATCACCATGCCTGCTATCATCAGGTTCATGCTGCAGTGCGTAGCATAGCACTTAGGCCGGAGCTCTATCGTCTCATCACCATGCCTGCTATCATCAGGTCCACTTGGAAGTTGTCGATGTCCATCAACATGACTGCTCCCATCAGGTCCATTAACATATGTACCGCTACTGAAGCCTCGGCTCCCCAGAGCTCGCGTCACACGAGGCGGCTAACAGGCATTCCCTACACTTCGACCCTTAAATGCGAATCCGCTGGGTCCGTTATGAGTTTGGGACTGGTATGAGCTCCGCTCGGTGGGTGATGCTGATGAGATGACCCCGCCATGCCACTGTAGATGTCGTTGCGATGAGATGCCTCTTATTCCTGCCCCTGGTGCCATGAAGGGTCCTGTTGGGCTTTCTAGTAACCTAGGTACCCTTGCTTTTACTTCGCCCTCCCCTTCCTGAACTAGAGTCCTCAACCCGCCACTTGTGAGCCATGACGTTCGGCACACTCTTGCCGCCGGTCAATTTGACCACGGGACTTAATGTCCATGGGCTTCTGGATCTACTGGAAGATCTGGACACGGACTCGGCTGGAAACCTGGCGAGACACCTGCTGCAAGGGCTAGAAAGGGTCCGAGAAGAACAACGAGCAGTACTGCGCATACAGCTGGTACAAGCATACGTGGATCGCCTTACACAAGCTTGTACCATCACAGCGGAGCAGTGTCCACAGTCTCCGTTGGACCCGGAACACCGAGCTACAATTGCCCTTATGACTAAGGGACTCCTGTGGAGGGTACGGGTGCGAATCTGGTTCCTGCGTGCGGACGTATTGCTGGAAGATAATGCATTCCTGCCTAGCCATCGACAGGGATCGACGGCATCACTGCGGCGAAGCTAGCTGTGTGACGGGGCGAGACCATCGCGGACGCTGGTACACTCCCTGCATGGGACAGTCTGGCATGCGAATTCAATTGGCAAGCTCAGTTGGAGTTACCCATCGCGGGGAGGAGTTTCGCTGTCTCTTTGAAACAGAGGAACTCGCCGCTGCTTGGCTCAGCCTGCCTGGGACCTGGGGCTACGTGATGATTCTGCAATTTGATGCGTGGGAATTCGGAACTGCGTGATGCTGCAAGTGGTGATAAAGGGTCACGATGGCATTGCATGGACCGGCTTTTTTGATGCCGATATTTGGGATCTGCATGATGGCTGGTGTCAACCAATTCAAGTGCTGGACTACGGGATCTAACCTCTGCATGGGACAGTTGGGCATGCGAATTCAATAATTTATATGGTTGGATGGATTTGCCTGCCACTGCGACAAAGCTTGATGCTGTTTTTCGTAGGGAAAGGAGGCGCCCTGCCTTGCACCAACCTGCATGTGAATTGGGCTGCATGTGTGCTTGGCTTGGACCGTTTTGCATGGGAGCTTCTGGATTGCATGTTGGAGCAGAGGACAGTGGCCCTCTGGGACTACTGCGTGTTTGGAACTGCATGCTGCAAGCATCGAGCAGATGTGCCAAGAGGGAATTCATTCGGCCTGTTACCAAAACCACTGCATGCTGCACGTATAAAGGAACTGCTAGTCAGATGCATTTTGAAACAGAGGCAACGTCCTGCACTCGCCGGCTGAGGGTCACTGCTTATGTCATGTTGATGCCTTTTTGTATGCTTTGAGCTGATGTAAACCGTGTCGTGGTGACCCCTGGTCTGCTCGAGCATAGTAGTGGAGATACGCTGGATCATGTGGAGCCTTGCCTGCCGTGTGCGAGTGTGAGCGTCGAAACCTTTTCAATCGACATCCGACACGTTGGTGATCCTCTCTTGATCTCTCTTCTGTGATGCATTCTTGGGTGGTTGATGGTGGTTGTTTCTTTCTTGCATTGGGACTCGTACAGTGCATTTCGCTCGCGCCGCTGGCCTGCAAAGTGAGAAGTGGTCTTTACCACCTACCAGCCATGCATCGAAGCCTGTCTCGCACTCCGCCTTTCGCACAGCACCGCCCCAGCGCCACCCCGGTGCATCTGTCGAATGGAGCAAACAGTGCAAGTCGAAGCCCGCTGCCCGCTTGCCTTGAGCTCCGTAGGATGCCTTCCCGTTCGGTTTCCGCGATTGGGACCGCAATACCGGCAGCTTTCCCACAATGCGAAGAGCCAAATGGTGGGGCGACCAGTGTTTCAATGCCCTCGTGCGTGAGTCGCAATGCCGCCTGGCGTGAATTGCCGCGTAACCCCAATTTTGAAACGCAATGCCGCTTCCGTGGAGCTCGCGGTCTTTTTCCATCGTACCGTCCATAAGCAAAGGAAATGTTTGGTCTTCGCGGAGAAGCGGTTGGATGGGCTTCAACTACGCTGCCCCCGAGCTGCTGCCAAACAAGTTCTGCATTCCCTGTCTCCGGGAGCTTTGCGAAACGCCGGCAGGAACATTCTTGCATGAATGAATGGCGTCATTATTTTCAGCATAGAGCGTTCCTAGACTCTTCACAATTCAATTGGAAATTTTCGGCTTTCACGTTGTGTGAGCTGGACCCAGCTTTGCGAAATAGCACTGCTGGCAAAAGCCCTGGACGTGGTAACATACCTTATGAAGCCCTTAATGTCAACTGGGGATGGTGGAAGCATGCTCTACTGCAGTTTTGCAATGCATGCCAGTGTATATAACGCATGCGCGCCGTCGTGTTGGAAGCATGGCGTTGTTCTTCCAATCCCGAAAGGCGCATGCCGCTGACCGTGATAACTATATCGCCCACTCAGACTCACACTTATCTCATGTTTCGCCAAAACTTTGGAGCGCATGATCCTGCATCGGATTTAACCCCATGTTGATCCAAGTCTTGATGAATCTCTGGCCGGCTTTCGTTGGGGATCTTACTTGCAGGTGTATGCCCTAAAAGAAACTCTGCAATTGCGACAAGGGCTTCGCACAGACTGCGCATTCCGTGACATCCGAAAAGCTCACCCGCTGCACCACGCCGGAGTGTCAGGTCGATCATGGCGCCTGGTTGATGATTTTGTGTCAGACCGCACTGCCGCAGTGCGCATTGCATCTTCTGCCTCTGAACAATGGGGTGTTGAAAACGGCTTAGCGGTAAAGCGGTTTCCTTGTTAATGTTCTAATCAATGGGTTGGGCTGCGATCGAGCTACTTTGTGCTGGAGTCCGCTGTGGCCCCTCCCCCACAGCTCCACGCCTTCATGTCTTGCTGTTTGCCGATGACCTTTTAATCCTGAGCGAAAGCCATCGTTTTCCGCAGCTCGCCCTGGATGCCGTGAAGTGGGCCAAATCCTGGCGTTTTCATTTTGCGGCAGGTCCGCAAAAATCCGCCGTCATGTGTTTCGGGCGCGGCCGAGCCCGACTCCCTGAATTCCATGTCGGTGGTTTGGCATTCCCCGTAGTAAGATCGTACCAGTATCTTGGTATGTGCTAGGGTGGCGGCAGCGTGTTGATAGTTTATCCTTTCGTGGAGAAGGCAACATGGCAGCCGTGTTATTTGCCGCTTGAATTGTCGATGCTTGCGTCTATTCCAGTGCACTCTGTGGGCTTGACTTCTGCCTCCAGGCCCTCAATTTGACAGACTCCAAACTCGTGTGTATCAACGGGGTCGTCGCTTGCTTAAATGGCCGCGCGGCGCCCCATCAGTTGCAGTGCAAGGGCAACTTGGTCGGCTAGAGGTGTGGTCTGCGTGTCTCGCATTTCGGCCGGCTTGTGGGCCCACCGCTTGTGCATGCCCTCTAGCTGCTCTGCTGCACGTGTTGCTCGTTTTGCTGTTACGCAGCCTTCCTCATGGGCTGCTGCCATCAAGAGTCAGTTGCAGCAGATTGGGGTGCCTGACCCTTTGTGTGGCATTGCCCCCAATGCGCCAAGCACGGTCATGCACCGATGCTTGCAGCATGCAATACATCTCACTGACAGTCATTCGCTCGCACATTTTCAGGCAGTCGCCCAAAACACCTCACTGTTGCAGTATATGCACTGGCAGCCGAGACCACGCCTGCACCCCATCGTTTACGGGCAACAGACGTGTCCATCCCAAGCTCGTTTTGGGGGTCTTCCCGATGCGGACATCATGACTTCTCGGATGGATGGGCGCTCTGCTCGAAACCGTCATGCAGACCCTTTGACCGCATGCCGTTTGTGTGCCGTCGGCATTGATTCCCTTAGGCATGTATTGCTTAGCTGCAGCGCACATCAAAATGCCCGCCAGCGCTGGATGCAACAGTCTGGTGGCTGCCCCGTCATCGCTACACCGGCTCTTCAGCACCAACCCTTGAATCAACAGCGCGCGCGATATTTCATGCAACATTGCTTCCGTCGCAAATGTTTGCGATACTGCTGCGGCATGTGAATGTTGACTACATTCCGATTCGAGCCAATGCTTGCAAGCGTCTGTCATTGTGAGCTTGTGAAAGGCAGTGAGTGCTGCTTGTGCAGGCTGTATCTCGTGAGTAGAGCTTGCCAACGCTTCGTTGAGGTTGATGTTCGCGTTACTCTGTCCTCTTCGTGGCATTGTTTCATGTACTTTGTTACCAACAGTGGCTTGACAAGCAAAGAAGTTTCACGCTCTGACCATGAATGACGCACGGTCGTTAACGGACTCGTCCCTGGGAACCAGCCAAGAACCCTGTGCAAGCCGAATTGGAAGCATCGTAAAAAAGACTGAAGCGGAAACCGGATGCATTTTGGCACTTTCTTTTGGGGACCCGTAGTGGAAGCTTCGAATTGATTTTTCGACCATTCCGTGGTTCCCAAAGCACCAAAAAAGACACGACATATGCATTGGGGTCCATGTGTCACGAATGGGCACATGGCACATATAATTTGATTGAATATCGAATCCTTTCGGGTTTACCACATAAGCAGCCACTACGTAAGTATCCCAAACATAGATGTTCTGGCTGGGATTTCGGATCAGGCTTCGTCTTTCGCGGTGGTCTTGGGTTTTTCTTTTTTCGATAGTTTTCGGTATTTCGACATGTGGACTCCTTGACTCTTCGACTTTTCGCCTTTCTCTGTACTTAGACTTTGCGCAGTTTTTCGACTGTGACTTTCTTTAGCTTCTGCTGTACTTCTGGAGTTTTTCTGGCTCATCTTGACTCTTCGAAACTTTTTGTTTTTTGGGGTGGCTGTTTTTTCGCGCAAAATCTTTATCCAATGCAACTTTTCGACTTTGCGCTTTCCGCCGGATATCCGAGGCGTGGCTGCTCTGGCTTTTGTTTTCAAGGCACCGGGCTTGATCTCTTCGTGCCGGAGCGTTTCCCGTAGCCGGCCGGCTGCTCAGGTGACATGACGGATTCCGCCGTGAAAATTCACTTCAAAGGCATCTTGGCAAAGCATGCACCATAAGATGCCAGACTTTCCTGCAGCACGACTACCATCCGGCTCTACCTCTAAGATTTGACAAGCTGCAGGCTTTGGACATGAAGCCGTTGGGACAGGCATTTGGGCTCCAGTGTGCAACTCCGGGTGCCAGGAGGGTGTGGTAGTGCAATTTGATTGCATCGAAGCAGGTTACTGTGCTTCGGCATTATTACAGAGGACATCAGCCAGCAGCGGTAAAGAGAGAGAGAGAGAGAGAGTATACTGACACAGAGTGGGGGCGGCTACCCGGGAAGGGAAGCCACTTGCATCCGGATCGCGAATCGGAGCACGAGCCTACAAACCTGAACCGGAGCATCCTGCCGCGACATGCGCTGCATCATTGCCCCCATGATACTTGTTTCCATCGGAACTATGCTCCCTATCGTGAAAAGGACGCAGAAGAGCTGTATCACGGCAGAAAGGAATGCCGTGCTTCGTAGCTGACGAGAGCTGACCTTCTTCATCAGTGAACGTGTTCCTCACCGCCCCCGTGGCGGGATTGGCGACTGGGGGCGAAAGGGGTTGGGGTTGTCCTTGCCGAAAAGCGGGGCGGAGGTGTTGGATAAGGAACGAACACAGGAGGGGGCCAGAAGCAGTCTGGACGTGTGGGAAAATCCCTATGTATACGGAAATATGATCTGGATGTATGTATGTGTCTATGTGTACACGTGTCTATTTGTGTATGGGTATATGTGTTCAAATGTAGTATCATTTATACGCACTATAAACACATAAAAATGCGTCAACAAGATACATATAAATATAAATATTAAATATTACATATAAATAAAAATATAAATAAACATTTTGGACTTTGGGTGCACTCAGTGGTCGATGCAGCTTAATTGGTTGCATATTGGGCTCGGTATCGAGCAAAGGGCCTGCTTAGTGGAATGACGGAGTGGTGATGAATGACGATGCATTCACCCATGAGCAACCTCCTAAGCAAAGCCCTGAAGGTTGACAGCCGGCTAGTTGAGTCAGAGCTCCTGTGTTTCTCGCTGAATAAGAAGCTTCAGAGAAAGGACAGAGTGGCATCTAGAAGTGACGTTCTTGAAGCTTGGACTGTGATCCCAAAACTTTCACCCATCTTTATGTCTCTCTAGGTATCCTGCAGCTTAAAATAATCCTGAACCGCGTGTGATCTACTCAGGAGCCAACCCCAGGTCCTCCACCTGTTTGCTAAATGGGTTGTGCACTCACCCGCATTTGACCCGACTTGTGACATCCTTCACTAGACAGCAACGTCCTAGTGCCACTCGCGTGGCTGTGGGTAGCAGCTTGGGAAGTCTTGCCCTGGCTGGAGGCTGCAGGGAAACTCCTGCGACATGTGCAGAAGCGGGCTGCGGCTGCTCCGTAGAAAAAGAAGATTGTGTCCTGCCGCCGAGCTGGTCATGTTTCCTCTGATCATGTTCGGTGTGCAGTGATTCATGATGAAAATCGTCATGCTTCTGGGTGCGCTGTCCGGTGCAATAACCGTACCCGCCAAGCTTGCTCCTACTATTCGAAAGGCTACCCTCATGTTTTTCCGGTGCAATAACCAGAGCCGCAGATCCTTCGCTTCAATTTGCAGCTGCTGCTCCTCATTACGCTTCATGTCAATAATATGCGTTTTTTTTCGCTCCTTCTTCTTCTTTCTTTCGTGTTTTTCCCACATTGAAACAATTTGTGATGTCTGTTCCTACAAGACTATGGACAGTCCGCGCCCTTCCGGGCACGGCTGCCGCTAATCCTGGCTTGCGCATGGGTTACGCGGGTTGCTTGTGTTCCGGTCTGTGGCCGACTGCCGGGGACCGAAACAGGAAAGGTCTGTCTGGTGGCTTTGGTGGTCAGCATTATCTGATTCCATTGCCGTTCTTATNCTTGTGTTCCGGTCTGTGGCCGACTGCCGGGGACCGAAACAGGAAAGGTCTGTCTGGTGGCTTTGGTGGTCAGCATTATCTGATTCCATTGCCGTTCTTATCCAGAGACTTTCCTGAGCTTCTAGGCCTTCCAATCCGGTGCGGTAGGCTAGGCCCCAAAGCCGAGATTGCGGGCCGATTGCGAGGAAAAAAAAGTTCCGCTTCACCACCTTCTCCATTCGAGAAGAGATAAGCAGAGAACCCCATCGAGATACCCGTAATGGTCCTTGTGGCACCTACTTTCAAGTGCTTAGTGAGGTTGAAGGTGGTGGTCTTTGGATTGCGCATAGGAATGGGTGTGACTCTCGTGCTCATAATGGGGTGCAAGTCCAGAGATTCAACCTAAAGGCCAAGGAAGTCCCCATAGTTTTTGATGCAAGACGTTGCCTTCATGCTAGTCAGTCGTGGGACAGCTCAGGCCCCTCAAAGCGGGTAGTGTTAATTGCGTGGACAGTCATACATGTGCGGACCATGTCGGAGTCAATACTCCATCAACTTCGTGAACTGGGATTCCCAGTACCGTCGGAGGCTGACTTGACCTCAGATGTTCCTGATTCCTGGATCCCGGGCCCTTCCCCTCCAAACAAGAAGGTCAAGCTAGCCCAGCCGAAGCTGCAGTTTCAGCCGAGTGACACGCCAGGGCTCACCATCTTGATTAAAATGTTTCGTAGCCAAGTGGAGCTAACGCTGGTGTGTTTAATTCGACGGACAAGCAGTTGAACAGTGGATATGATCATACTGCACTTTTGCCTGATAATATAGTGTTGTTTGTTTTCGCAGCTTGACTCCAATGCACGCCACGCCGTAAGGCCTAATTGTATGCAACCCCGAATTACTCATGATGCATGAAATGATGCATGAAAACTCCAATACAATTAGTGATGAACTGCTGCCTGCGTTCCACTGCAAACTGACTGACTGACCTATGCTTGGTGTCAAGACGTGATGTTACCCTGTGTGATGTTACTCAGCTCAGCGATGTGTTGAGTAACCTCACAATAGCGGCAAAGATACGCATGTGCGGACAGCTGCTGTCTTTAGTCGGGTCAATTGGACCTGCGTAAAATCACAAACTTGAGATGGCTGGGATTTGTAAGAGCTGGCGACATCTGCTCCTTCAGTGAAAGCAGCAGAAAGTATGCTCGTCTGGCTTTCGGGATGGCATGCGGCGCAAAATCTCCTGCTGGATGTGACCTGGATGTGTCATGTACATTACAATGGTGGCATTCTACTACCTGCTGGCCGTGCTGACTTTCAATCAAGCGCTGATTGCAGAGGCTACTGGACATGGCACTATACTGCTGCCTGCTGATTACGCTGACTTTCGTTCGGGCGCTGTCTGTAGAGACTGCTGGGAATGGAGGCTGGGCAATACATCTGTGGGCAATATGCTGAGGGATGGGGCTCTACAGAAAAATTGGGCATTGACTGGAGTAAATTGGGCATTGACTGGAGTTGGAGACCTACAGACCCTTTTTCTGTGGCAACATTCTTCACTCTGAATGAACGGAGTGGTCTGATGGAAACACCTGGATACGGCGAGGATTAACTCCTCTTGATTAGATGATTAGCAATTAGTAATTTGTAATTCTCGCGGCATTTGCTGACATTGCAAGCTACAATCAGTATACAGTGCTGAGCGATGGTTTGCCCGAGAAGGGCAATGCCTACTCGTGCAAAAACGGTGGTGGATGGGTGCACTGTCAAAAAATGACGGTCCATGCCCCTGTACGGCCGCAAGCCAGGTCGCTTGCAAGGTGGCGGGCACAAATGTCCAGAGTCTCTGTTCCACGGCTGAGGCACTGATCCTGCTACTACACTCGTGCCACTCAGCTTCCCAGGCACTGTGCAGGCTAAAGCAAGGACCATTAGGGGTCATGTGGAGGGGAGGGATGAGTTTATCCCACTCGAAGCTCTGCACCTCCTCAGCAAATTTGCTGTACTCATCGGGGCGATCAGTACCAGTCGCTGGCCTGGGAGGCTCGGACGCTGCACAATTCGCAAAGCCATCGAAAGCTGTCATGACCTCGGCGATCCCGTCCTTGGTGTCCCGGATCTCCGTGTTGAGCCTGGACACAAGGCCTTCGATCTGCTCGAGGGGAAAGCCGTACAGGATCCTGGCGAGGATGCCCAGGAGCTCCTGAAGCAAGGTCGCGCCTCGGACAGCGCCGCACAGGCCTGTGCGACGGCATCCGTAAGGGCACTCTCGCCCGTCTTTTCCAGTAAACATAGCCAGCTTGTCCATCTCTTGGGCAGTCTTCTTCCAGAGCTTGCTTCCGATGCCAGGCCGTAGCTGCTCCGTCCTGAAGCCCTGAGACCGTAGTTCGCTCGAGCACGAGGGTGCCATCCCTGAGGTGGATGAGCAGACGGTTCTCGCTGCGCGAGTCCCGTCCGCAGGCCACACGGGTCGTCCCCAAGCCGGAATCCTTTGTCGCAGATCCGACAGGCCCACTGGTCGCGCCGGACTACAGTAGTTGGAAGGAAGTCCAGGGCTCACCGGTAAATCGCCCACAAAGTGAGTTTTTGAGGCTCGAGTGGCCTCCCGAAGTCGCTGTCTGACCTGTCGTTTGAACCACGGGGTGGAGTTGCGGAAGAGCGTGGCCCAGGAACCAGGTTTGCTCTCCTTGGAGCAAAGCCCACAGTGGCATGGGTGCTGCTTTGGCCAGGGAGCAGAGGAGGCTCAGGCGAGCCCTCTTCAAAAGCAGCTGCGGGGGGGGNGGGGGCTCGAGGTTGCGAGGTGGACAGTCGCCGCGTCGCCTAACCAAGATGCGGCGGAGGATCCTCGTGTAGCCGTCGCTGAGGACCTTGCATGAGTTGTCCGCTTCTGAAGGTTGAAGTATAGCGGGTCGATGGCGGCCTGGAACAAAGCAACCTTGGTGGGCAAGGGGATGCACGGGTTGGCAAAGAAGATCTTCTTCCCTGCATCATACGCCGAGCTTGCCATGGCTGTCCGCCGGCGTGCTTCAATGGTGAGTTTGTCGCCGGCCACAATCCCGCCCGAAGTTTGGGTAGGCATCCTTGTGAACAAGCACAGCCAGGAGTCGGGGGCTGATCAGCGGGCGGATGTCTGTTTCTCTCACAGACCAGGGCTTGTTGTCGATGTTCAGGGCGCCTCGCTGTTTGCTGAACCAAATTCGCGACGCCCCCATGCCTGTCCGAGGCCGTGGACAGTCGCAAGAACCGTGAGGATTCGCAGACTCGCAGAGCCCCTCTCCTGGAGCATGGCGATATGGATCCCAAGCTGGTCGAGCTGGTCCTCGAAATACCGATGCTTGTTCTTAGTGCTGAGGGCATTGAGTGTGATGATCTTCGTAGTCGCAGTCCTTGCCGAGCTCGCGGTCCCGTTCTGCACCTTGCTGATCGGGATGAGCTTTTCCGGGGTCAGGGGAGACGGCCCAACGTCATCTTGCGGCTGCCACTGCAGCGATGTGGTAGAGATCGGTAACACGCCCCGCCATACCGGGTCAACAGTGCCCGCCAGCCTGGAAGAGCTGGCAGACTTCCTCTGAAGGGCCGCGGCAGGCCGTGGCCTTGTCTCGCGACAGTCTTCGCAGCGACATCGACATCGACAAGCTCATTGAGCCGCTCTCCCTGGTGGGCGGCGACGTGCTCGTAGGCGGGCTCCTTCCCAAAGATTGCTGTCACGAAATGGTGCAGCCCACGGAGAGCAGGCATGAACGTCGACGTGGGTGATGTGGCTCCCCTGGCCGCAAAGCCGGCAGCCTGGCAATCGTAGTGTAATGCCACGCTCGCGTGGCGGGGTAGGTCATAGTCTGCGCAACCCACAGCAACGCCGTGGCAATGGCGACCTGCTCGTTGACGAGTGCAGGGAGGCCCTCCACCAACCACGGAGACGTGGGCTCATGGCCGTGGGTGCTGTCGCCACAAACCCCAAAGATCGCCCATGCTCCCTGGTACACGAGGAAGATCGCGAGAGCAAATCCTTGCTGGGTCCCATGAGCCATCAGTGCAGAGGTGGAGTTCGGGGGCGTTGCCCGGCACGACCGAACTGAGTAGGTCAGGCCAGGCACTCATCGCCAGGGCTTTCTTGGTGACTTCTTTCAGTTGCAGGCCGTCGAGGTCAAAAAATTCAGCCAACCAAGCGGCCACGGCCTCGGTAGCCCGTGTGGTAGGGCGACCGTGTGGCAGTCAATGTTGAATGTTGGCGGCTCAACGTGGTTTGCTAACAGGAGAGTCGCCGCCGCTCCGGTTGAACCGGTATCCCGGGGCGTTGCCGAACAAAGAGGTTGGTCGGAAAGACGGACCCCAGATTGTGCCCCTTCTTCGCCTCGTTCTCCGTTCTCCTCGACCGGGGCTTAATGGTCCTTGACCCGATGGGGGCTCACCCGGAGTGATATCTGACGAGTTCGGCAGGTTGTCGCTGTCAGAGCCTTCATGGTCTTCTCCATTGTCTTCATCACTGTCGGAGCTGGAGGCTGATGTCGTAGACGGCGTAAGGGAAGAGGCCGGCGCGAGGACGACCTCAAGCACCTGGCCGTCGTCAATAGACGAATCACTCCACTGCGGCCTCTCCGACGACCACCGCGGACAACCACTACATGCCCTTCAACGACTTCCAGCTGCAGGGAGGCGATGAAGGCGCCGGCGTAGAAGAGGCCGTTTCTCACGGCTGTCCACTGAATCCATAGGACGGAGTACACCACCCAGCTTGGTATCATAACCATACTGCCGTAGTCCTCATCAAGCTGCGGCCGAACTGGTACAACCTCAGTGAGCCAGGAATGCCTGGATTCGGTGGCCGTGTCGCTGAGCCGTTCAACTGTCTGTGGGAAAGACACCGCGATGTCCAGGGACTGCGGCTCGACCCATGGCGAGCAGAGCCAGAAGGAGATGTGGAAGGTCTCAGCCTCATCCACAAAGTGGTCCTGGGTCAGCAAACCGTCATCCTGCTGGTCCGGCGCGTTCAGGGGGAGGTGGCGGGGTGATCGGTGGTCCATCGGAATAGACTCTTGGGGGGAGAACGCCCCCGCTATGGAGCGGCTGTTGTTGGCAATGAAGGATGCCATTCTCGATGACTTGCTCCCTGAGTGTCATTTGACCACTGGACCAAATCTCAATGTCCGATGGTCTGCGCCATCCATGTTCATGCATGGGGCCGCCCTTCCCCAGATGGGGCGTTGCTCCAGCTGAGGTAATGACAGCGAAGCCAAGCAGGATCGTTGCCCATACGGGGCATCGCGTCCGTGTCCCGCTGCACACGCCAGTGGCGAATGGCCGCTGCCACCGTGCTTGGCAGACAAGAGAAGTAACAGAGCACGACAATGAGAACCATGAGCCGCAGACTCAGCAGGAGGTCAATGCTGGGCTGATGGAGCTCTGCACCGAGTAGTAGGAAACCTCCAAGATCCCTTGTCGTACCCGGTCGAGGACATCAAAGATATCGTAATATGTGAGCTGATCCTTCTCGGGCGCGCTCACATAGTGCCGCCGGCTAGAGAGGCCAAGCATGGAAGGCGGCGCCGGAGTACGATGCGTCAGGTGTAGCCGGGCGAACTGGCCGAAAAAGTCACCCGCGTGGATTTTCAGCTTCTTTGCAGAGCGCTGCTGCTGATGATCGCGGAGGCAGGCAGAGACGCACCGAAAAAGCCCTGCATCACCTCCGACATTTATAACCCAGTAGACCCAGAATACATCTATAGGATTTACTCCACGCCGCCAGGGGCCTCCGCATTCGCCGAGGGGCCGGTCTTGCCAGCAAGGCGACCCACGATGTCTTCCTTCGAGTCTGCGACAAACTCCGGGCCCTGGTCGAGCTTGTCTCCCAAGGTTGGCCTTGTCCTTGAGGGGGTTCGCTCGGCTCCTGGGGTTGGCAGGCCTCCATCGTTGATGGCGAGGGCAAGTAGGGGTCGCGCCTGGCCGCACCCTCGAACCATGCATCGACCTCGGCCTGGCTCGCCTCGGCCTGATCCTTCGTTGGTCGCTCGGTCCTCGGTCGCATGTTCTTTCGCCTTGCGAGGTGGGGTGACAGCATCGCCTCCCCCAGCAGCGGCAGCTGCCCGTCTGGCCCGGTGTGCCGTGAGGATCTCGAGCAGCTCCTGCCTGGTGGATGCACCCCGGCTCGACCGTCCCAGCAGCGCTCCATTGATCCTGGAGGCAACGTCTTCGTGCTTCTCCGCATCTTCTAGGACCTAGCGTATAGGGAAACTACAAACCACCGCCGGGCCAACCTCATGGGCAAGCGTGGACAATGGAGCGCCAAAGAGTGGGAGGCCTACTACTCATCTGCTGCTTGGGAAGAGCAGCCGCATGGGACCCGACACCCCAAGCCGTGGGGCAAGGGCAAGAGCAAAGATGGGAAGAAACCCAAGGAGACATTCCTTCCCCACCTTCGAGGAGATGCCCTCCAGCTCGCGAACCAAGTCCGGAGGAGCTGGGAAAGGACATGCGATGGTGGAATCGGCCCCTCCGCCCACCAGCAGCCACGGCCACGGTGGCTTCTCGAAGTCGATCCAAAAGGTCGTCAACAACCTTCGCCGCTGCGAGACGAGATTGAGGAAGATCGACGAGGAGACCGAGGACATCGACGCGAAATGGACCGAATAGCAGGCGCAAATGAAGCGCAGCTTCATCGCCGAGAAGCAGGAGATGCAGGATGCACAGGAGGAGGCCTTGGAGGACTTGCAGAACGCCTCGGCGCGCCCCCTTGGAGAGGCCATGGAGGTAGAGGTGATCCCCGACGAGGTCCAGCAGGAATGGGACACACTCTGCCGCAGCAGGCGGTCGAACTCCACAATGGCGAGCTCGATGGATAGTTGCTCTTGCCCGGGATCTTCTGGCCCTCGCCTTGCGGTGCCAGGTCGGAGAACCGGGTATGGCGTCGAGCGTGCCTAAGCACATGGGGCCCTGGCATTGTGCTGTCACAACACTCGATCCAGAATGTCCTATAACTAAATAAATAAATTATGTATGTATACACACACCTACATATATACATATCTGCACTTGACAGATGAGCTGCAGTCATTGAGGGCTGTTGGCCAACCCAAATCTGCAACCGATGTTGACCAGTAAGCCATGACTTCAACCCAAGCTTCGAGCAATCGGCTGCTGTAAACTCGTCCCAGTGTCACCAGCTCGAAGACTTGCATCCCGCAGGCTGGACGTCATTCTTCTTCGAAGACGGGGAGAGCGCATTGGTCAAGCTGCTGGCGGAGCAGTACAAGGCCTACCTGGCTTCGTGCTGATGTGGTTTCACAGCTTCACCATCGCTTCAGCCTGCCCACCGACAGAAGCGCTTCTTGGGGATCGAGCGAAGCTGCAGAGCTGCAACCTGGGCCGCGAGCCTGAAGTGTGAAGTTCTCCGTTTCGTTAAAACCAAAAGGTGCTTGCTTTGCCTGATTTCATCGGCTCTAAATGGTGGCTGTGAGGCAAGAGAGTTTAGCACTCAAAACGAGCTTGGCCCATCTAAGATGACATGACGTGCCCCTTGCTGTAGGGTAGGATAGTGGCGGCCAGAACCACGGAACGTTTTTGCTGAGTCGAGTGTTGTCATGTTTTTGCCATGGCTCGGAGTTTCTGGCCGTCATGGCCTGTGATTGGGTTTACATTGCAGATTCGGATGAAGAAGCAGGCAAGGCTTCCGGTTGCGATTTTTCCTGTGGGCATCCATGCCTCGCTTGATTTGATACAACTTCGGCTGGCAGTAGTTCCCGATCGTACAGGTGAGACGCCTGTCAAGCGTCGCAGGTGTGGCGACGCCCAGGCCTCATTCGCTCCCAAATTTGGGATTGCACGTGATTGCGTTTTGTCGCTGTGCTATCCTGTGCTAGGAGATTCCAGAGAAAGCTCTCGCACTCCGACCATGCATCACGCGACCGAGCTTATTCTATGACTATGGCTAATATGTTTGAGGCGATGCTTGTCAGATTCTGGATTGTCAGGCCAGGCGTCGCTCAGACCAGCCAGACGAGACTCCAAGCGCAAGCTCGGCCTCGGCCTGCTGAGCCTGCGCGCATGTCGAAGTCGGGACTTGCACATGCCGTGGAGAAGAGTATCTGGTCCGACGAGGATCCAGAGGCGATGCGGTGAATCCCACTAATCCCACTGCCCCTCTCAGCCTAAAACCGTGTGCTTTCAAGTACCTTGCGTGTGTCGAGGCCGTCGGCAAACCTGCCCAAGAGACTTCGGACTTTGAAGGCTACACCTTGTCACTTGGCTGAGCTCGCCCAAGTTTAGGACCGGGCTCCGGGGAGGTTCCGGAAGTTCCAGGCGCGCGGGTGAAGCGGGCGGTTTCTGGGGGGCACGTTTTGGGTGAAACCGCTGAGCTGTTTCAGCAAAAGCCGTTCTGCTGTTGGAGATACTGAATTTTGCTGAGCCTCCTCAGGCGCGACCTGCAGCTCTTCCGCACTGAGTGGCAGGCGGGCTCTTGTCTCAGTTCAGGTAGCGGCCTGTTTTCCACTCAGGCGCCGCTTGGTCGCTCAGATGCTGCCCCGCTACGGCCGGCTTTTGACATGCGGCGAGCGCGCTGCGTTGAGGCGCTTTGAGCCTCCCGGACTCTGAGAGGCTAAGAGGGAAGGGATGGAGAGAAAGGGTGACTTTCCCCATGTCCAAGGTCCCTTCCGCTGCGTGCGCAGCAACTATTCGCTCGGTTGCTGAGCAGAAAGTGGCCGCAGTGGGTGGCACTGGAAGGCCTCGGATCCAGGTGGGCGTGCGTGAGCGTGAGCTGCATGTGTATGTGCCTGCGCAGTTCTGCACCGAGCCAGTGGGTGGTCAAGTGGCAACGCTTCCACCAGGTATCGTGAATTGAGCAGTGAGGACGTCGCCGCTGCTGTGGCAGATCTCAGTGAAGCGAAGGTCGCCGATCTCAGTGAAGCGAAGGCTTCCAGCTTGCCAGAATGCGGCCTAAGCGAGACTGGCAGCGGAGGTTGGGCCACCCTGCTCAGCCAACTCCCCGACATAACCAAGACAGAGCCAGAAGAGTCTCCCATGCCGTGGTTGCTCGATACATCCACGGAGACGGCCGCTTCCTTGTTAAACCGACAGATCCCCGAAGCCATGGCCAGTGAGGAGTGCTTGCAAAGTCGATGCATTGCCACGTGCTTTTCGCGTTGTCCTGTCCGTCACAGGACAACTATGGCAAACTGCTACTTAGCGCTCTGCCAGCAGCAGAACTTCGTCGAATGGGCAAAGGTTTGGGCATCAGCGACCTGCACGGCCTTGGACGACGCAGCCCCAAAAGCAAGCTGGTCTTCAGACTGTGCGAAGCAGCCAAGCAACAGCGACTTCTGCAAACGACCCGTCCATCGGAGGCCACCACAGAGGCCTCGAACAGATTTAATAACGTTAAATATATAAGGAAGTTTAAGGCAAATCCATCCATCCATCCCTCCCTCCCTCCCCCCGTCCCTGCCTGCATATACATGCATGTCTGCATGCGCTCGTGCGTGCATGCATGCGTCTGCTTGTGCGCAAGTACTGTTCTGAACGGTGGGCGTAGTTTGAAACACGTGTCGGCTGTTAGACTTGTGATTATGATTATGTGTCTTCGAAGATTCTGTGTGAGTTGGTCTTTCCTTTTCGTTTGGCACGTGTCCGTGCATGTTCTTATATCCAGCTCCAACATCAGCTCTGAACTCCAGCCCGTCTTGTTTCTAAACTTTATAATACAAACACCCACGCACGCACGTACACGTCGCTCCTGTCGCTCCCTTGCTTTTTCTGCAGGCACAGCTCGTGGCGAGGTCCCTGGATATGGGCCGCTGGGTTTGCTTAGCGCCGTCCTTGGGCCGTCGGGCTCTTGTCGTTCTCGGAGAGGTTTTTCGGTTGGAGACCTGCGGGGCCGCCGACTCGTCCTACGTCGTCTTCTCAAGCCGCTGGCCAGACTTCTCCTTCCAGCCGGACCGCGCTTGTCCACCACTCTTCGCTGACCGTGCATCGCTGGATGCTTTCGCGGAAGCACGCCGTCTGGTCTGCGGCATGGAGAAATTTCAGGCGTGGGGCTATAGGTGTGGAAGTTCAGTCGAACTCAGCTCCCTCCAGCGGCCGGTCCAGGAGATGCGCCCATCCTTGGACCATGCCGATTCGAACGCCAAGATGGCCGAAGAAGGCTTAGAGCGAGCCCTGCAAGCAGTGCACTCCAATGAGTTCGAAGCTGCCAAATTCCGGGATCCATTCCGGCGGCGCTTCACAGCAGCATGGTGCTATGCCGAGGCTCGAGCTCTCGGATCTTGTTCTGATCTCGAGGTCTTGCTGTCTTATGGTCTTATGACAGGCCTTGCATCATGCCGTCCTGCATTCGCCGGCAGTGGGTCTGGTCCTCAGAAGACTGAGCTGACAGATTTGGGGCATCGACGGGCGACGGGCACCGACTTGCTGCATGCAACAAAGGTCATGACAAAGAGCTGCAAGCCTCCAAAGTCCGACGCTTAAGGCTGCTGCTATCTTGCACACTCTGCCCCTCTCAGCGTGGCCGGTGGTACGCAGAGACCTGGCAGGAAGAGTGTGTCACCCTTCCTCCTCCGAGGACAGATCAGCACATAGTCAGAAAGCAGAAGCTGAGGAGTTGGCCAAAGAGGCAGCGCGCTGCGAGGGTCTGCTCGTAGCCATCGAGGCCTGCACCAGGGCCTACTGCTATTGTGGGGCGAGTAGCCTGTGAGGTGGCTGCAGCTGGTCTGGCTGAGGGCGAAGACAAACCGCTGAGTGCCGCCTGGACTGTCTCTGCCTCTGATCACCAACGGTGTTGATTTTTTCGGTGTGAGGCTCGCATAGCTGTCGACCTGACACTGGACGTGCCTTCCTCACAAGAGGCATTGGGGGGGAGACTGGGCTGACTGGGTACTTTTTGGAGTGCGCATGAGTGCGCTGATGTGCGCTACGCCGCTACTCCCTGAGGCCGGGGAGGGGACGAGTGCATCGGCGCTACTTCCACGCGATGCCCGCCGCGTGCTCAGGGTATCTCAGGGGAGTACAAATGCTCATCGCATGGACCGCACCGGTTTTACTGCGATCGGGGCTGGTGGCCCAGCCTGGAATCGTAAGGCTGGGATTTGGCACGACGCTGTCGGGTACTGGCTCGGAGGCTGGCGAAGGCCAAGGGTTCTTCAGGGCGACTGTGCGACTGGCAGAAACTTCTGCAAAACACCCAGGCCAGGCCAGCGATTCGTGTTTGTGATGCTTCCGTTGACGTGTCGATGCTGCCTTTCATGGATTGCTCAGGTGGCGCAACGCAAGGCGGATGCTTGGCTCAAGCCTTACCAAATACTCGCGCGCGTGCAGGACCCACCACCCACCACCCACCAC